>ML780105.1:46080-56926 GCA_009831015.1 Picea engelmannii
GATTGTATCGAGAGACTTAACAACTCACTATTAGGTTGATGTGTGATTTTATGTTTAAATTCAAGGGGAGCTTACACATGTCACTCTTAAATAAATAAAAAAATTAAGTGAATGAAATTTTTTAAATAATAATAAAAAAATTAAGTAAATGAAATTTGTATATGTAGACTCTAACCATTTTCTCTAAAAAGATTAATAAAAAAGAGTTTGTACCTCAAGAAATTTGATCCATCTTGAAGCTTCGTAAAAACGAAGTTAAAATAAATTATACTAGTTTTATAAATTTAAAAAATATTTAATAATAATTGATATCTATAAAAGATGATTATAGCTTAGAGACCTAATTCATTTCAATATCATAACAAATACTATTACTATTACTATTACTATTACTATTATTATTATTATTATTATTATTATTATAATATTATGTAATAGACATATATTCGTTTTTTTTTAATTGGTTAATAACTACGGGGCCATCTCCTCTCCCGCTGATTACTAAATTGGATCATCCGTTGGTGGATCTACTACGTGTGTCTCTCTAGCTACCTTTTACCCTCGAACTTAAGGATCTGCTTCACCCCTAGGAGCAATTCAAGGGTAAGAAGGTTCTTCGACTGTATTTGGGAAAATAGATTGCTATGCAATTCGCTCTGTATCTCGAACATTCTGCTCTAGCCTTTACCTTTTCCCTAGCTATTGGGTTTGCATATGATGTTTTTTTTATTGAAAAAAGGTTAAGTGATCATTCTCAACCTTAGCTGTTTTTTTCTCACTAAACAACTTAAAATTTAAAGAGA
The DNA here is from genome assembly GCA_009831015.1 of Picea engelmannii. NCBI lineage: Eukaryota > Viridiplantae > Streptophyta > Pinopsida > Pinales > Pinaceae > Picea > Picea engelmannii. The sequence continues at coordinate 46,884 of ML780105.1, forward strand.
AAATGTGGTGTGATAATGAGTTAGAGGAAAAAATAAAGTTAAGGTATTATAAGGATGTAATCAACCTAATCTAGAAGATCAAAATTATCTATCTGTTTTGCAAGTGTAAAGAAAAAAATAAGCATTTCTAAGATAAGAACAAATTGTCACGAGCTCCATAGTGAAACTAGGCGTTGGTGAATTCCTAAAACACCATGGGATGAAAGAGTGTATCACCTTTGTAAGACTAAGAAGGTTGAAGATGAAAAACACTTTCTCTTATATTGTCGAGCCTATACTTATATTAGATCTCATTTTCAAAACCTCTTAACTCAACAAAACTATGGTGATCTTGGAAAACTTCTCTTAATGTTTTCCGAGCAAAGAAACAAAATTCTAAAGAATCTCAAGTAATCACTTACCCTCTTAAGGTTTAATAGACCAATTCGATCTTAGTAGATGTTAATAATCATCATCATATAAATCATATACATTAGATAATAATATTAAACCATTTTGTTATTAAAAAAATTCCAAACTTTTGTTTAAGTTAAAATTCCAATTTAATTGAAATATGCTATCATTCTAATTTAGAAATATCATCTTATAATATCTAAATTCTCTCCTTTTCACAAATGAGAGTTTTAAAATATATTGCAATTATTTTTTTCTTAGTTTTATTGTCTTATGTATAGGAAGAGAAAGAGACATAGGGTTAGAGGCATAATGGTGAAGGTATTTTCCATTTTATGTTTACTCCTTGAGATCTTATTGTATATATTTCTAACATTTAATTTATGTTTTGTTATATATCATTTGTTTACATACATTTGAAATGAATTTCTTTTTTATTAGTCATCGCCTTTAGGCTAGAGATTATAGTAATCGATTTTTCTATTTTCCATTAGTCTACACATAGTTCAAGACATTTTAAGCTAAAGTTTTGACAAACATTAAATTTTTTCAAGATGTATTTCAGTTTTTATACTAAGTTTTAAACTTTGACACCTTATTTGGTCTCATTTCGAGGCAGGGATATTTTTATTTGGTTTCAAACTCAGGAAATCAACAATAAAAGTATAAAAAATCATATTTCTTAGCTTCAACCTAGATTAATGTTGGGATTCTAAGTTAGCATTACTCTCCAACATTAAATGTTTCATATTGGAACATATATTAAAGCCAATTAAAACTCAACGTATCCTTCAACGTGGCATGAATTGCATAGTGCTCTTGCCACAACCCTCTATAGTTGTTTGGCTTTGTTATATGTGTCCTGGATTTGTTATACGTGTCCTTTGCAACTCTTTCTTGCATTTCTCTCCCTTTTACTTCTTCCATTCCTAATACCATGTCAGCCACCATTGATAAACATGTATTTTCTTTGTTGTACAAGCGTGCATTTTGTTTCCTCTTGTATTTTCTTTGTTGTACAAGCCTGCATTTTGTTTCCTCTTGTATTTTCTTTGTTGTACAAGCTAATAAGAGCTCAAGGACTGGAGATGGTGACTTATTTTTGTTGCTTCATTGTTATTGTTGGGTGTATGTAGAAGCTGAGCCTTAAGAATTTGCCACTATTGTTGTTTTGAACCTTCTGGTACATGGGGAGTATCAATGTTATTCATTAGAATGAAAGAAAAAGGTATAAAATCTTTGTGAAGATATTCAAGGAATTGCTTTGAATTTCATTGATTTTGAGTTTCATTAATTTTGTAGCTACAATTATTGTTTTCAATTCAACAAATTGTTCATTTTTGTTCTATTCAGAATTGTTCAAAAAGTCTTCAAATTTATTCAAGAAGACATCAAAAGTTATATATTCATTGCTATTGTTGGGTGTAGCTAGAAGCCGAGCCTTAAGCATTTGCCACTACTGTTGGTCTGAACCTTCTGGTACACGATGAGTATCAATGTTATTCATTAAAATGAAAGAAAAAAACATAAAAACTCTATGAAGATTTTCAAGGAATTGCTTTGAATTTCTTAATTTTGCAGCTACAGTTATTGTTTTCAATTCAACAAATTGTTTATTTTTGTTCTATTCAGAATTGTTCAAAAAGTCTTCAAATTTATTCAAGAAGACATCAAAAGTTACATCTTTAAGCATGATATGTCCATACCTTGATTTTTTCCTTGCAGTTCAACAATTTGTACAGATGATAACTTTCATTGTAGCTCTATGCTTTTGCTTAATCTTTGGTTTAGCTACCTCTTGCAGCTACAATGTAATGTTCCTAACTTGGCTAGTCTAGGAAACATTGCTAATGTGTGTGTAGGATCAATGGTTTACAACATATAAATGATCATACAAATAATAAATGCGACAAAGGACTGCAAAGTTTGTATTATGATATCTCTGTGGATTACAAAATGGTCGAATGCGGTTGAATAAACTAACAATACTCGAATAGATCAACAGACAAAGGATCTTAGCTGGAATACAAATAAGAAACTAAAAGACAATACCCAAAATATGGGAGCACTGCGGAATCAATGGATGCGCTAGGACTATGGCAGCTTTGATCGTAATTGTTGGAAGTTTGGAAAGTTCGCCATAGGATCTATACTTCTCATAATGGCCCGAAAACTGTCCCAAATGATGCGCCCTACTCTAGTCCTCAGTACTGGTATTTGTCAGATCCCTCTGCTCATGAATATGGACCCCTGATAGATATCCCTTGGGGAATGCACCCCTCTTCTTCTGGGAAAATGCATCCTAGTGATTCCACCGTCAGAATCAGACGAGATATGTCTCAAAATGACTGCCTTGGTCTACTGGGAAATGGGTCAGAAGGGTTTCCTTGAATATGGCCTGATGCTCTCTCTGGAACCCCAAATGTGCCCGCCAAAAGTGACGCACGTCCAAGCCTGGAAAATGTGTCCCAGTTGATTCCTCCATCAGAATCTGATGAGGAACTAGGAAAAAATGTGCCTTGCTCTCCTCTCAAATGGGTCGGAGGGAAATCTCAGAATTCTCCCTAGATGGGATAAGTCGACTAAAAAACCCTCTTAGAAGTTGCGCCCTCAATCTAGATGAATGTGCCCTTGTTGTTTAACATTGTGTAACTGCTACTGAAGAATGATGGAAGACCTGAATGATATTCTCGGTGGCTAGGGTGTGTCTATCAACACCAAAATCAACCACTAGTGTCTTCCTCCTAGAATCCATTGAACTATCTCTTCTAAGATGTGCCTCTTCTCCTCAATGACAAGTCATAATCTGCATAATGATGAATTAGGTCGTTGACCCTTCCTTTATAGCTTTCCAAAACCCTATATCATCCTAAAACCCTAATTCAGTGTTGACTCCAATACCCTAAATCATTGTTGAAACCCTAATTCACTGTTGACTTCTATTTTTATCTCACAATGAATTAAAAGTGTGTTTAACCCTTTTTATCTCAATGTCACTTTATGAATATAACACCTGTGACTGGAGTGACCTCTAGTAACCTTGTTTACCCCTCTTTGGCCCTGTCTATAGTCTACAAGGGTGGTTTATACCATTAAGCCTCCTCTCTAGAGCTCCTATTTGGAAAGGGACATTACATACAATTATTGGTTTCAATTCAGCAAATTGTTCAAGGACCTGAAAGTATTTCCTAAAAGTATGCAGTCACTGCTGTAAAATCTTTATCGCTCACGATTTAACCATACGCTTTCATCACACTTAGACAATCATGGAACAATACAAATCCACACGTAGACTTTTTAAAATATAGATATGGGGCAATATATACTAGAACAGTATCATAAGTTAGATCAGACATAACCTTTAACACATCACAATAGGATACATTTGTGTCTAAATTATCTAAAAAAAGAACTTTTGAAGAAGAAAAGTGGTTTTTACAATTATATGAAGATGACTTGTATGTTGAATATTTGGTGGACCCAAACCAACCTTATTTTTTAGATCAACAGTTATAGGGTAGCCTTCCAGTAGTTGAGCCTGAGTACTATAATGTCTATTGATGCACATTCTATCCTTGGAAAAGCATGATCATCGTCATGTCTATCATACGAAATGACCAACCAAGAATTTTAGTGCCTTTATATCACAATCCATATGTGTGTGCGTGGTGGAATTCTCATCAATATGCACCTTCTTCACAGTATCCTCTTAAACCCCACTTAAGTATTGAAAGCTATTTGATGGATCCTTTCTATTTTGAACCTGCATAGATGGACTCCTCACATATTTTGTGCTCAAAGCATCAATGACCACATTAACAGATGCCCATTTCTCAATTTACACAGCTTCAAGTGAAACTACAGGTATTGGAAAGAACTACGAGTCTTTGCTATGAAGTTGTGTTAACTATTGGTGTAGGTTCTATCTAATCTTATTGCATCCAAAATGCATATGTATGGTAAAAAATTGTGCTCCCATCGCGCTTAACCAACCCAACATTTGTGTTGCCTTAGTAAACATGTTTGAGGGGTTTCTAGTGTGTGAAACACACCTGTACAATCACTAAGTGCACTCCCAGTGCAGATAATCCCCAAACAAGAGAACTACGACCGAAATCCATACTTTCTCGAACCACAACCTCCCTGTGAGTCTGTGACAAAGCATTCCTCCCTCATTATTTTTATAGCCACAATGTTAAAAATACCAAATTCTATAGAGTTTGTTCTTGAATCGTAAGCTAAAACAAATGCTTGAATACAATTTCAGAGTTGGCTCAATCTTTCACTCCTATTGAAAACAAATCTCAAAAGAGGGTTCTTACTCGCCATTATACCAAGCAGTTGGGACAGAGTTGGTAATTGTTGGAGATGATTCACGGGCATCATGCATGTAAACCAATTCTTACTCGCCATTATACCAAGCAATTGGGATAGAGTCGATAATTGCTAGAGATGATGCACGGGCATCATGCATGCAAACCATGTGGAAGAAGATGCACATATATTCACAAACCTTATCCAAATCATGTTCACGTTCATATATTGAAATATATGGCATGTTTTCACTGAATCTAGAACCAATCTCAGAAGGACAAGTATATCCTACATGTACGTGGTGTGTGAAGTCATTCCTTGTGAAATGGAGGATGTTATATTCTCTTCTTCACCATCTCCAAACACACAAACTACGCAACCTACCTACATGTCCTTCCTACTCTAACACAAAACCTACCTGCATGTGCTTCCTACTCGTGGTAGGGACTTGTTGCTCTGCAACTACCCTTGTTTTATTTATTTAACTGTTTGGTTTTTCTTGGTAAGGAAGGAATACTCTATGTAACGAAATCTAACATAAGTGGATGGATGAGGTTTCTTTTATGAAGACATTTCTACAATAGTTTTTTTTTTTTACGAAAACGGTTACAGGGATTGTATTAAAAAAGAGTGGACTGGCCACAGATTTGATTACAAAAAGGCCCTGAATTTCTTCGTGCCTGCCTTTCTGGAGAGTCCTTCTAAATCGATAGCTATAGACTAAAATCATGAGCTAAGCTTCTGTCAATACCTTCACCAGGTACATAGTTATTTACAGCAATGGCTTCTATACAAAATTCCATTTTTGCTAAAGAGAGAGCTTGCTAACAGACTTTTGAGGGGTTGTATTAGTTCATGGGGTCTTGCCTCCAATCGCTATTTAGCTCAGCCATTTTTTCTTCCAAATGATCTATTCTTTCTTCAAATTCCTATTGAGGGTTCTTGAGCTCCCTGTGTAGCTTCTCCAGCTCTTCTGTAAACCCGAGTTTTGCAGTGGTGATGTCCTCCTCTAGTTTCTCCATTCGTCTTCCTGCTTCTGAATCCAAATTTTCCAGCAAATCTAGCTGAAACTGGAGCAGTTGCTTCAAATTTTCCAGTGTTTTATCCATATCCTTGAGCCTTTCTTCCATGTTTGGCTTGCTGGTCGAACTTGAAGCCATTCCTGATCGCCTCCCCTTTATGCGTGTGCCTCGCTCTTCACTGGTGGATACTTCATGAATTTGCTTCCCTGGAGTAACTCGCGAGCTCGCTACGGTAGTGGGATGAGACTGGAGGGTCGCCCTCATTTTAACTCCTTCAACCTCTCTCATCATTTCCCTTCGATTTGCAGATTTCGTGAGGGATGGCCATGCAGATTTCTTGTCTCCACCATATCTTTAGTTCTCCTTTGCATGGTACTGTTCTGTCCCTCTCGTCCAATCAAATACTCTGACGCGTTCTAGTCTAAGAGATTCCCCCGATTTCTTGTCTACTGACTTAGCTTGCGTTTGAAATTGAGGTGGAGGGTGAGTCATGGTCAAGGGAGTGCCACACTAAATGCCATTTCATTCACTTTCAATACTCCTGGCTCCAGAAGTGTGCCTTTATTGGCCTCCTCGTCCGCTTCCCCATTCAAATCCATTAACACATGGAAGAGTTTATACGACTTAAATTTCCTTAGGAGGAGATGGATCTTGTCGAGGAGGTTATTGAGAATCTCACTCTGAGTCTTAGAGTGGCGAATTATTGCCTGTATTATCACTCGGGAGTCACCTATAATGATCAAGTCCTGGATCCTGTGTTTTTTTTCTTGGATTAGCCCTTGCCAAAGGGCCATGGCCTCAACTCTGTTGTTGGATTCAATTCCTAAGTCCAGTGCGAAATGTATTGTTGTAGCCTCAAGATGATTTTCAATTATCCCCCCTCCTCCAGCTTGGCCCGGGTTCCCTTTCGAGGCCCCATCAAAGAATAGGATAGGAGTGTTCCTTTCTCTTTTCCAATTGACAAACTCATGTTTGTCTTTCCTGACCTCCCATTCCTCTTTGATTAGATTGTTGGTCTTTCTGCCCATGTGAAAATGGATTTTGAAATGGCTTAGCCAGAGTTCCTCTGAAACTTCCAACGTGTGGTTATTTTTTGAACTGCAGAGATAAGGGGCAGTTTCACCAAAGAGAGCATGAGTTTTGGTTACGACCATGGCTCCTCTACTTTGGTTATCTCTGAAGATTCTGTTATTCCTTTCTATCCAAAGGTTCCAAAGGATAAACTTTGGAAGTACTTTCCACATACTGAAGGCTTGATTTCTTTTCTTAAGAGTAAAAGGGTAGAGGGAGTCCCATTGGAGAAGGAGACTTCTTATATCAGAGGGAAGGTTGAGGGAACTTTGTGTTCCTGTTGCTAGCTTCCAGACTTTTTTGGAGAAAACACAATTAAGGAGATGGTCTGTGGATTCTTCAGCAAGTAGACATAAAGGACACCTGTAGGGACCTTCCCAACCATGTCTTTTGAGGTTTTCCCCTGTTTGGATGCTATTGTGCACAAGCGTCCATATGAAGAGGTCGATTTTTGGGATGGACAAGGACTGCCATATTGCTTTCCAAAGTGTCGGATTGGGCAGGGCGATGGGGATGCTGGTGAAGAGTTGGTAGCCCTCTGCTGTGGTGTAGGTCTTTGCATTCCCTCCCCAGCCTCTTTCATCTTTACCTTTCTTTTTTAGAGGGGCTTTCCCTTGGAGACAACTTTGTAGGGTGCTCCATTCCTTTTCTAGATCAGCGGGTCTGTTTGGCACTCCCCATCCTTGCTAGGTCATGAGCTTGTCCTCCCCCCAAATTGAGATTTCAAGGAGAGTAAAAAAGTTTTGATTATCCATCCAGTCTTTGAGACGAAGTAGATCCTGTCACAGCTCTAGGGGGGGGTCTCCCATAATTGAGTCTTGCCAGATTTTGATTTTCTTTCCATTTCTTGGCACCCATGTGAGATGAGGACTGAAGTGTGGCAGATCCTTTTTGCAGAGAGTGAAGATAGGGGAGCCTTTCGATTCTTTGCAAGGAAAATCTAAGCATCGGTCCCTAGGCCCCCTAAAGTATTTTCTCCAGAGTGCTAGTTTTCTCCAAGTTGATTTTCTAGTGATCATCCTCCAAAGCAACTTTGCCCCCAATGCCATATTTTGAGCTTGGGTTTTTTTAAAGTTAAGGCCACCTTCCAAGAAGGGCTTTGAGGTTTTTTCCCAATTTATCAGATGCAATTTCTTCCATGTCTGCTTTCCTCCTTCCCACAAGAAGCGCCTTTGAAGTGCTTCAAATTTTTGGATGATGATGGCGGGGGCTAAGAGCAGCGATCTCTGATATATGGGAATGCTGGTCACCATGGATTTAAGCAGGACTGCTTTCCCTGCTAAATTTAACCAGTTCACCCCCCAGGAGGAAAATTTACTTTTTATTTTGTCTATCAGGTGGTTCCAGTGAGAGGCTCTTGGCGCAGATTTAAAGATGGGGATTCCTAGGTATTTAAAGGCCTCCCAGTTGGTATGCCCTTCCATTCCCATAACTCTTGTGATTCCCAGCATCTCATTTGGCGTGATATTCCGTCCATAGATTTTTCTTTTGGCCTGGCTTATTTCACTTCCAAAGACTGAAACATAAGCTTCTAGCTCTTATTTAAACTTCTTTGCTATTATTGGACTTGCCCCTCCCAACAACAGAGTATCGTCCACAAATTGTGCATGGTTTATATCTTTCACCCCTTGCACGATTCTTAGTCCCCGGAGGCCTTTTTGAACTTGGGAGTTTTCCAGCTGGTAGCTTAGGATTGAAGCTTGGATTGCATAGAGAAGGGGCGAGAGGGGGCACCCTTGTCTTAAGCTCCTGGAGGCTTGGAAGAACTTTGTTACTTTCCCATTCACCATCGGGGCTATCCATGGTGAACCAATACAAGATTTTATCCAGTTTACAAAGGTAAAATCAAAGCCAAACTTTCTCATTACTTCAAATAAAAATTTATGTCTAACTCTATCAAAGGCATTGGCGAGATCCAGTTTAATGATCATAACTTTGTCTTTCCTCCGGATACTTGAGTGAAGGGCCTCTTGAACAAGGATGATGTTATTGACAATATGCCTACCTTTGATGAAGCCTCCTTGGTTTTCAGGGACGATGAGGGGGAGGATTGTCTTGAGTCGATTGGCTATAACTTTGGTGAGAACTTTATAACTTGTGTTGCAAAGGGAGATTGGCCTGAAACGGTTGAAGGAGACTGCTCCTTTCTCTTTCGGAATGAGTGCCAGGAAGGTGTTGTTGGGAAGTAATACCCTACGGACTAACAATCTAGGGCTGAACTTGTACACAGATCACGACCTTAAAAAAAACACTTTTAACCTATCACCCCAATACTCAAACCCCTTTTTCACACACAAGCATGGAAAATACCTACTAACCTTTTTATATCGATGTTTGATGTAGATCCTCCGTTGCGCTTTATCCGTTTGCTCTTGTTGCTCCTTCCAAAGACAATCTTGCAATCAAGATAAAAAACTATGCATGCTATTCTTCTACCTAAGGGTTAGAGATAAAGCATCAATCAAATGAAACATATATCACTCGTGCATTGGGACGGGAAAATCATTCTTTATTAATCTCAAGATGAATCAACTTACAATAATGATAGAGACCGGCCACCGTTCCTCGATCCTGATCCTGGGCTCCTCCTCTTCTTTGTCCTCCAACTGCTTTGCTTGAATTCTGTTTTGGCTTAAGAAAATGCTAAAGGGTTGGGACAAATGGATTCGGCAATTGGGCAGAGTTTCTTTGCTATCTTTTTTCCCCTCCAAATAGTACCCCTACCCCTTCTTTTATAGGATAGAATGAGGTAGGGTTTTGGACGAACTCTCGGCCATGCATGGCTGGGAGTTCCAGTTAACTGAGCCAAAGCTTTTCGTCTCGTCGACAACTTTCCTGTTTTTGTGCTTTGTTAGGTAAATGCGGGTTGTAGTGGGCCAGCCAACGTTCGAACGCGTGCAGTAGCAAGCCTGTCAGCATTCCAACACGCCAAGTAATGGGTTAGGGCACGAGTTACTTGTTTTAAGAGGGTTTTCAAGGTTTTATTCAGCATGGCTTTGGCAAGGAAGAGACATGAGTTGGCCTGATGCCAGGTAAGCCTGTGTGGTGCAATTTAGGGTTATAAAAGATGCCCCCTAATGTGTGAGGTCAGAAGAGCATATGATGGCCGAAATACATTACCAATTCTTTACCAATCTGTACTGATATGATGAATGAGTGAGCCCAGGAATCAGGAATCAGGAGGTGTTGTCTGCAAAAAATATCAAATGTCTCACCGAGGCGGGCATACCCATGCTCGGGATA
>ML780105.1:63170-82783 GCA_009831015.1 Picea engelmannii
CCAACTGTGATGACAGGAAACATGGGAGCGGGATGTGCCCTCATCTTCCGTGAGAAGATTTGGCACGGATGGCACTTCTTGACCGACTCGATACAATCTTTAATAAGTGTGGGCCAGAAGTAACCTGCTCGTAAAATATTTTGGGTTTTTGCCAACCCAAATAAATGACCGCCACAAGCTCCTATATGACAGTCATTGAGCACTATGACAGCCTCCTCATGAGTGAGACATCGACGCAAGATACAGTCTACACCTCTCTGATACAACGTATCAATGAGTATGAGATAGTTCTTGGCCTGATGGCGTATCCACCGACACTCATCACGAGACGCAGAGGTGGGGCACTTCAAAGTCTAGATATAGATCAGTATATCTCCGTACCAGGGGTCTGACGATTCGATCAAAAACATATCCCCCCGGATAGGCGATTCCTCAGGCACAACGTCCCCTGACTCAACCGGAAGTTCCGAAATAAGTTTTGCGAAAACCAATGACTTCTTGGACTTGGTTGAAACGAAGTCTAAGTCAAATTCTTGGAGGATGACCATCCATATACTAATTTTTCCGCCGATAACTCATCGTGTCAACATGTACTGGAATGGATTCACGACGGCAACGACGGTGGTCTTGCGAAATAGAACATAGTGATGGAACCGTTGAACAGCATGAACTGTTGCCAACGCAAGTTTTTCTAGATGGGTATAATTCAGTTCTGGTCCTATGAGGCCTCGGCTCAGGTAATAGATCACGTATTCAGAAAACAAATCATCTTCCTGAACTAAAACCATGCCTATGGTTGACTCTGCGACAGTCAGATATAATAGGAAATCCTTGTTATAATTCGGTGGCCATAGCAGAGGTGCGGTTGTAAGAGCATGTTTCAATGCATCGAAAGAGCGTTGCGCTTCTTCGTCCCAGAGAAAGGGAACATCTTTCTTTAGTAAATGCATGAATCCCTTGGTGATTTTGGCATAGTTGGAAATGAAGCATCGTAAGAAGTTCGCCTTGCCTTGAAGACTCTGAAGTTGTAAGATTGTGCATGGGGGGGGGGAAATGGACTATTGCCTCCACCTTAAGAGGATCCACCATGATCCCTGTTGTTGAAATGATGAAACCTAACAAATGTACTGTCGTGACACAAAAGCTGCACTTGTTGGGATTCAAGTGAATCCTGAAGTAGAGACAGGGTTCGAAGATTAGTCGGAGGTGCATAGGATGATCCTTTCACTTGCGAGAGCGTGATGCTAAATCATCTAGATAGGCCTTGACTATATGTTGGAGATCGTGAAATGCAAAAGACATGGCCCGCTGGAAGGTATCTCCAGCATTCTTGAGACCAAAAGGAATTTTACGATAGGAGAATGTACCCCACGGACAAATGAATGTCATTTTATGTTGGTCCTCAGGTTTGATTTGGATTTGGTTGTAGCCCGAAAAACCATCAATGAACGAAAAGGATTCACAACCGGCACTTTCATCAATGATCTGGTCGATGAATGGGGTTGGATAATTATCTTTTGGACATGCCTTGTTCAAATCACAGAAATCAGTACATACACGAATCGTGCCTTGTTTTTATCAACTGGTACGGGGTTTGACACCCACTGAGTCAAATGAATTGGGTAAATGAACTCTGCCTTAAGAAATTTCTCAACCTCAGCTTTGATGGCTGCTACTTTCCTAGGATTAACTGGATGAAGTTTTTGTCGAACAGGCTTAGCATCAGGATACGTAGTGATCTCATGTTCAACTATTTTCGGATCGATGCCTGGCATTTCCTCATAAGACCAGGCAAAAACGTCGCGGAATTATTTGAAAATATTTGTGTAAATCTGAATCTCTTCGGGGGAGCAATCCGCTCCGACGAAGACATTCTCCACAACACCAGGGTTCGGGAGATATTGATAGGTATGGTTGCAGCGATAGTCGCCATATTTCCCTCAGCATAACTTTCTTGTGTAGCTAAGAGGTTGATGGGACATGGCTGATCTCCCGTCATGGTGATAGTGAATTCTCCTGCCTCGATTTGGTGTAACTCTGGGAGGAAATATGATCTGTGATGAAGATCTTCTCAAGGTCTGTCCGAACTAGTCATTGCTTCGATTAAAGCTTCATCATAAGGCAAGACTAAGTCTAACGAATCGGTGGTAGCAAGAGAACCCTGAGCCCAAATAGGCTCCGTAAGTGGATCCAACTCTTGTGCGGGAGTCGGATCGGGAGTAGCTGAAGTTTGCTGGACTAGAGAGTACGCGACTTCAGCGGATGACAAGGGCATGGACATGCCAGCATGCCCTGTCTCATCCATCATGGTTGATGGGGAAGGAAGAATCCACGGATCTTGAAAGTAAGTCGTGTGAAACGACGAAACATGAAAAATCTCAGCCTTATGGTGGGTCGATATAAACTTGACATCGCCATGAGGAGGTGGATAATCAAAAGTACCCATCAAAGATGGGAAAAAACCAACTCCTATGTTAATGACACCGTATTGAGGATTATCTATCATGGGAACCGTGGATGCCCCCAAGGCTGGGTCAGGTCGAGAGAAGGATAATTGATCAATGGTCACTATCCAGACTTCATGTGGAAACAATAAGACTCGGAACACTGTAGCAACCACCACTTGCATTGCATAAGTCCAACTACGACCTAACAATAGATTGTAGTTGATGGGGGCATCAACTACCTCTACTTCGACGCACACGGTCTTCCCCCCTAACTGCACAGGGAAAGAAGGAATGATGCCATGCAGTCGGAAAGAATGACCATCGAACGCAGTGAGGAGAGTGGGTGACGGAGACAACTCAGGTTGACCAATGGCTTTCCAGCATGCTAACGACATAATACAAGTCAAAGCGCCCTCGTCTACCACCGTGCGGAAGATATTTCATGTAAAAAATTTCGTGGGATGAGCCACTACTATCTAAAACGCGACGTGGTAAGGAAAACAAGGTTTCAAGTCAGTCGTATCTAACATGATGGTACCCGGGTTACAAGTCTTAGTAGAGCCTAAAGAAGTCAACAAGGCTTTCCTCTGAGCGGGGAAACTTTGGAGGACCTCCAAAGCGGACATAGCACAAGGGGTTTGTGATAAATCTTCCACCACAGAGTAGATCTGGGCGACCCTTGCGTTTGGATTGTGAGAAGCTCGCTTGAACGCACCTTTTGGAATGTGTCTCATTGTTTCACCCAACATCTTCTCGATCTGTAGAGGAAGAGATGGGATCTTGGCTTCTTTTTCCTTCTCAGAGGCGTTTGGTGTGCTATAGTCGTGCACTCTAGTCGTTATTAAAGCATCACTTTTAACCATGTATACGTTCGCGGAAGAGGAATTGTTTGTGGGAGGGCAGGCTTCTTGGCTGCCCCCCTTGGCACTTGTAGAGGCTTGAGTTAAATTTTGCCCATGCTGAAAGGGGTTAGTCAACACGACTTGTTGTTGCTGTGTGACAAACTTATGGGCCTCCGCAAGTCAAGGGCATAGATGGGTCGGGTGGTCTTCTTCACATAAGTTGCACGGATACCTCGCCTTCCTCTTTTCCGTGGTTCCCTCGCCAGCATTATCAGTTGGTTTTTTATTCCCCTTACTCTTCTTGAGTTGTTTTTTCTTCCCTTCAGGCTGCTCGTTGGCCTTTGGGTTAGTCGTCTGCATGGAGTGTACTTCCGAAGTTTGGGTAGGAGGAGCAGCCAAAGAAGTAGTCTAGTTGGTCGTTGAGTGTTGTATAGATAACTGTTGCAATTGTTTTGTCAATTGCTCAATGGACTTGGTTTGTGCCGAACCAACGATACCATCGGCATGTGGTCCGGCTCTCTGTCTGGTTTTATCCAGTATTGATCATGGTGCATCCGGAAGGATGTTGTACAATAAACCAGACTGAGAATAGATAAGCTCAAACTGTTGAGCCCTCATGATGGCATCTTCCTCGGAGAAAACCCCTGAAGTCGCAACGTCTTTGGATAACTGCGGAACTAAAGACTTAAGGAACCACTCAAGCAGGAATGTTGGTGGGACGGGTACCTTGATAATACTCTTTCGGCATCGCCACTCTCGAATATGATCCGAGATATCGTCCGCTGTCGTCTGCTCGAAATTGGCTAGCAACTCTGTGCCGGCGTCGTATCTCACAGGTAACTGGAAATGGTTAAGGAAGGCCATCGCCAGTTCACCAAAAGAAGAATATCGTGAGCGGTCAAGCTCGATGTACCATTTCACGGCACTCCCAATCAGAGTGCGTTGAAACAATCGCAAATGGACGGAGTCATCTTTCAATGAGTTAGATGAGCACCAGAGGTGGAAAGTAGTCACGTGATCACCTGGATCTTCGTTAGGCTTGGCCTCGAACTTTGGAATGTCTGAAGGCAACTTCGTTGGCATAGGAGGCCAACGCGGATCGTGACTGATAGGATCATTTAACAACCGTGTCAAATCTGGCAAGTGTAATGTTTCCAAGAATGGTAGTTTAGGTGGCTGTCGATAGCTGGGATAAAAGGGTCCTGGAGTTTGACTGGCACCAGGTTGTCAGGAAAAGTTTGGCTGCTAGCCCGGATTCTGGTAGAAACCATGGCCCTGACCAGCATAAGGGTTTTGCATCTGAGGGGACATCATTGGTTGATTCCCCATGAAGGACATAGGATGTTGGGCATTCATCGTGTTTGACAGACTTTGGGAAGGATTACCCCATGCTGGTCCCAAAGTCAGAGGCATAGAAGTCTACCCGGGTTTCCATTGACTGTGGAAAGAATTACCCCAGAACAACATTCCATAGGAAGGAACGGATCCTTGTCCTGAGTTCCAAGGTCCTGGTATATGTGCCCCCGGTGCAGGAATAGTACCCTGTGCCAGAGTAGACTGTCCAAAAATAGGTGTGCCCCCAGATGGGAAAGCAGTGGATGCGAAAGTGTTATTACCAAACGTCTCGTTCCAAACAAACGGTGACGAACCTACCGACAGAGTTTGCGCAGGTGTTCCTTGACTCCTGGATCCAAATGAACTCATGTGTGCAGGCTGCCCGGCGGACTGCTGATGCAATCCACCAAGAAAAGGGGATGAAGGAGGGATATGACCTCCAGCGTAAGGAAAAGCATTGAAAGGGACAGGAATGCCCCAGAGTTGAACTTGCAGAGAAGCGTGAGAGCTCCCTGCCCCCAGACCCAAAGTTTGTAAAGTGGAGGAAGTGAGTGCAGGACTTGTACCTGAACTAGGCATATCATATGAAAACGAAGGGCCTATTGCACTAGGTGTGTAAAGAGGTGTGGCCGCCGCGATAGACGAGGTCGGTCCACTGCACGACGTAGTTTCGGCCGAGACCATGGTGGCCCGGACCGTCGACAAAGGCAAGTTAGGAGAAGCTTCTCCTGTGGTAGCAACTGTGATGGGAATGGAAGAATTCCCAGAGGAAGTAACAGATTTTGGTTCCATCACTGGGTTAGGCACTGACAGGCATTCGTAAAATTGAATTGGCACAATAATATCCAGCCAAGTATCAGTGGATGGGGTTTCAACTACGCCAATATTGGGGGTTGATTCCTCCAAGAGATGTTCGGGATCAATGGTTTGAAACCCGGTTGCTTCGAAAGACCCTCGTTGGTCTAGCTTCCGCCTCAATGGTGGCGGGGGTGGCTCCAACATAACCGACGGTAGGCCCAGAAGCCTTCGTGACTGGCGGAGCTCTGAACCCTCCACTGTGTGAGAATATTCACGACATGCTAAGGTATTCTACATGAACAAACAGTAACACACACTAAAAGAAGCCCCTATGAGATAAGACAAGCAATCACTAACTATTTTGAAGAACAGTTACAACAACCAACACTAGAGCAACTTACCGGTGCAAGTGAAACTCGAATACGGAAGCACCCTCTAGGTATACTCTACAAAGCGTGGCCCGATGTCTATCCTAGGTACCGCGGTATACCCCTACAGTCACCTGTGTATGTCCCTAGAAAAGATTGGCAACTAGTTTGCCAGCACGTGAATAGTCACCAGGCGGGTACAGTTGATAGTCGGGTAGACCACAATGAGAAGGGTATCAAGCTCGAAACCTGTCAAGGGTATCGAGAGAAAATGGTCCGGAAGACAACTGAGGACCTCGAACGGATTCGAGACCCATGAAGCCCCGTGGAAAATGCAAACAACGGAATCCCTTAACAAATCCTCGATATGTGTTCTCCACTACGCTCGGTCCAGCTTTGGAGGGGTCATCTCCGCTACCTTCCCTTACGCGACCTCATGTTTAGCCCCTGTGTTAGAGGGGGGTCCCGGATAACTTTCTGTAACTGGACTTCTACACTCCCTATGACAGACTCCAATGTTTGGTTTGAGTGGCCTTGGAGAATTTACTCTCCAACCTATACCAAGGCCCTAGTCCTGAGCTAGTGTATGTACCCTACAAACAAAAAGTCTAATCGTTTTTAATTAACGTTGCTTTTAAAGGGATTTTTAAGTCACAAGGTATGAAAGTGAAACTGATGGTGTGTAAAGACTCAAAGCAAAATGAACAAGAAATGCGCGGAAACAAAAACTTTTACAAGAATGCAAAAACCAGCAACTTTTCAACAAGAAAGACTTCTTTTCTATTTGAATTTTCTAAGATTTCATGCAGAAAAACATCAAGGAATTTCACTCAATCTGTGAGCTACTTATGCACTAAATGCACTGCAAAACTTATGAAAAAGACTTCTTCCTAGCTACTGATGCAACAACACAATCTTCAAACCAAGAAGAAAATGAAAAAGAGAATTTTTTTTTTATTTAATCGCAAAATGAAACAATAAAGGGAAAATGCCGACAAGCACAAAACCAAGAAAACAAAGTAAAATTCTGTCTTAAAGCGCAAATCGCGAAGAACCAGAGCAAAGACGCACAAAGACAATCAAGAAAGCATCGATTCTAACACTTGTCTAAAAACCATAAAACAAATTTTTTCTTTTGTCTTTTCTATTAAAACATCAACTAATAAAAACACCGGCTAAGGATAAGAGGCCCTAACTTGCTGACTGTGTAGCCCCAGACCCAAACCCCTGAGAGGAACACTTCTCACCACAGGAGGGGATGACTTCCCTACCCAGGCTGAAAAGAAACCAATCAGGCCCGCGACTGTCACTGAAACAACACGCGTGCAAACACGTGCTGAGCTATAACAGCGCGCAGGTACCCGTGGGCTAAACTTTAACAGGCCGCGGGTCTGTATAAAAGCTAAGATAAAATAAAACACAGGCAGCCCAGACCTGAAAAAGGCCCCTGATATTGACAACCAGGGTCTCTTAAAGGCTCGGATGCTTCTTCTTTCACAGAAAAGGAAAAAAATAAATGCAAAATCAAACACAATAAAGCAGACTGAAAACAAGACAGTGAACTAGCAAGACCCAGACGGGATCTAGAAAGCCCCCTGAGAAGGTAAACTTCTGACAGGGAAGAGGCGACTACCTCTCAAGCTTTTTGAGTCCTACACGCTACTGAAACCTCTGCAGCAAGCGTTCAAACGCAGGCTACAGAAGGTTAGGACGCGGGTTACATGCGTCCAGGCCTTCTGCAGGCTGTGCAGGCCGCGTGTACCTCTGTGTGTCTCGATAATAAATGTCAAGAAACAGTCAAGGAAAAAACTGGTATTATGAACCAGGTTCCCTGCTAGCTTTGACCTAACAGAAAACAAAACAAACAAAAAAACAGAGAATCTACTCCTTTAAACTACCCAAAAACCTTCAAAGAAATCTGGAACCTTAAGAGTAATATCCCCAGTGGAGTCGCCAATTCTGTTGTTGGGAAATAATACCCTACGGACTAACAAGCTAGGGCTGAACTTGTACGCAGATCATGACCTTAAATAAAACACTTTTAACATATCACCCCAATACTCAAACCCCTTTTTCACACACAAGCATGGAAAAGACCTAATAACCTTTTTATATTAATGTTTGATGTAGATCCTCTGTTGCGCTTTATCCGTTTGCTCTCGCTGCTCCTTCCAAAGACAATCCTGCAATCAAGATAAAACACTATGCATGCTATTATTCTACCTAAGGGTTAGAGATAAAGCATCAATCAAATGAAACATATATCACTCGTGCATTGGGACGGGAAAAGCATTCTTTATTAATCTCAAGATGAATCAACTTACAATAATGATAGAGACCGGCCACCATTCCTCGATCCTGATCCTCAGCTCCTCCTCTTCTTTGTCCTCCAACTGCTTTTCTTGAATTCTGTTTTGGCTTAAGAAACTGCTAAAGGGTTGGGACAAATGGATTCGGCAATTGGGCAGAGTTTCTTTGCTATCTTTTTTCCCCTCCAAATAGTACCCCTACCCCTTCTTTTATAAGCTAGAAGGAGGTAGGGTTTTGGACGAAATCTCGGCCATGCATGGCTAGGAGTTCCAGTTAACTGACCCAAAGATTTTCATCCCATCAGAAACTTTCCTGTTTTTGTGCTTTGTTAGGTAAACACGGGCTGTAGTGGGCCAGCCAGCGTTCGAACGTGTGTAGTAGCAAGCCTGCCAGCGTTCCAACGCGCCCAGTAATGGGTTAGGGCGCGGGTTACTTGTTTTAAAAGGCTTTTCAAGGTTTTATTCAGCATGGCTTTGGCAAGGAAGAGATATGAGTTGGCCTGATGCCAGGTAAGCCTGTGTGGTGCAATTTAGGGTTATAACAGAAGGTCGAGTTGGTGCTTCCGTCTAGCTTGCTACTCTGCTGTGATTTCTTGATCATTTTGGTTAGATCCTTTTTTATTATATCCCAGCACTGCTGATAGAATCTGGCAGTGAAACCATCTGGCCCAGGGGCCTTATCTGGATTCATTTGGTCTAGGGCCTCCTTTATCTCTTGCTGTGATACATCCCTGGTCATCTTGCTGTTGATATCCTCATTTATCAGGCCTAGGATAATGGAGAGGGGGTACAACTGTGGGTTTATTTCTGTCCCTTGTGGTTCTGAGTAGAGTGCCTCAAAGGCTTCAAAGGATTCTTGTTTTATGCCCTCTGGGTCTGCAATTGTTTTATCTTGGACTTGTACTTCAGTAACTGGTTTGTATTGTTTCGTTGCCTCAGCTTGCTTGTGGAAATAGCTTGTATTTTTATTTCCTTCTTTCAGCCAAAGACTTCTTGATTTTTTCCTCCAGTAGCTTTCCTCCTCTCTGCAGGCTCTGTGCCATTGTCTTTAAAGGTCATCTTCTTGTTGCAGGACTTCCTACGTGACCTCTTTGTGTTCCATTTCCAGCTGATGGATCTCGAGCTGCATTTGGGCTACTATGCGCATGACGATTGGACTTGGTTGGCTCTTTGCCCATCATTTTAGGGCTCTTTTTAACATTCTTAATTTCTCTTCCCAGACATAGAAAGTTGAGCCTTTAACAACATTGGTCCATGTTTTGGGAACCAAATAGAGAAAGTCTTTGTCTTGGATCCAAGTCGGGTTAAATATGAAAGGGATGGGTCCTCTGACTTGGTCATATTTAATTTCTAGATGAATGGGCTATTGATTTGATACACTGTGGGGCAGGATCTCTGCATTTGTTGTGAGTCCTAGTAAAAGGAAGAAGCTTTGGACTAGAAATCTGTCTAGTCTGGCAGCTATGTGCCCAGGTCCGATCCTTTTGTTTGTCCACGTGTAAAGTCCTTTGGCCGGCTTGATATCTAAGAGGTCCCAGGCTGAGGCTAGATCTTCCACCCATTCTCTGGCCGGATCCTTCACTATGGAACCCCCTCTTTTTTCCTCTTGATCCAAGGTTACATTTAGATCCCCATCGAGAATGATATTTTCAAGTTCGTTTTGATGTAGGAAGTTTTGTAGAGAATCCCAGCATTGTTTTTTTTCCCCCAAATGCTGTGGCACATAGATATTAAAGATGCTTACCTGGTAACCTGAGTCTTTGTGGAGGATTTTGGTATGAATCCAGTGCATGCATGTGTCAGAGCTGATCAGGTCTATTTTGGAGGCATTCCACAGAGTGCAGAGTCCTCCTGAGGCACCTCTGGCGTTTTCAACTATTCCTTGGCTGCCTCTCCAAATGTTCAACGAAGTTTTGAGTGAGTCTTGCTGGCTCATCTTGGTCTCCTGGAGGAGGAGGATGTTTTCTTTTGAAGCTTTGATTATATCTGTGAGTTCTTATTCCTTCCTTTTTCTACCCATTCCATTATAGTTCCAGGAGGTTAGGATCATTAAATACCTTGGGGGGAGGAACGACCTCCTTGGGAGGCTTTGGACTGCTTTCTCGTATGCCGAATGCTGATCAGCTGCTTGATGGTGGGTTGTGACCCTTTGAGGATGTCTTTGTATGTTTCCTGGTCTCTTTCAACTTTTTTAGTTTTCCTGCCTCTTCTCGTTTTCTTTGGGGTGGCCCAAGCCTCGCTTGCGTCTTCTGAGTCGTTGCCTGTTGAGATTTCCCCTTCCTCTATGTCCTGACTTCCTTCCAACCTTTGGGGGAATTTGTTTTTCTCCCCTTCTTCTTTTGATATTTGATTCCCTTTTTCCTTGGGGGTCTGGTTACCTTTTTCTCCTTCCTCTTGAGCCTCTTTACTCGGATCTGGTTCCTCTCCGCCAATTTCTTTTGCCAGAATACTGAAGCTGTTCTCAGTTTCCTTGGTTCCTAAGTTTTTGGTTTGCGGTGGAGCTCTCTTTTCGTTTCTTGGTCCTTTCTCTTTTGTTTTCCCCTTCCGAGCCTGTTGCCATCCTTCATCCCCTGCTTTCTCTGTAGAAGGGTTCTTTGGGCAGTTCCTTTGGAAGTGGTCATATTCATGACAACCTCTGCACTTGAACGGGAGTTGTTCATAATACAACTTTTGGAAGTGGTGCCAATCCCCAACTTTTAATTTTATTGCCTCTGGGAGGCCTACCTCCAGGTCAAATTCCACACAAATCCGCGCGCGGGATTACTGGTCTCTTGGATCTGCTCGATCGATGTAGCGCCCCAGTCCATTTCTGATTGCTTGAAGCGAGGATGGGTTCCAGCGATGTATTGGCAGATTTGGGAGTCTTAGCGAGACAGGGACGTCTTTGGGGAATTTTGAGGTAGGATCAAAGCTTGGGGTCCATCGGTTTAGATAGAGTCCTTGGGTGCCCATGAAATACGGTCCATTTCTGAAGATCAAATCTCTGTCCTCCTGAGTGATAAATTTGAAAATAAAATACCCTCTCCCTACCGCATAGCACGTTACACTGTTTGTGATCAGCGGTCTCCAGTTTCGTTGAATCCAGTTGTCTGTGGATATAGTTGAGGGCCATAGCCCCATGAATTGACCTACGAGTCCTCGTTCAGAGAGGGATAGGGCTATCTTCATTGGATGTTCGGGGGGCAGGTCGATCTCTGGGATAGCGTCTAGTTTCTTGATGAAGCTTGGAGGAGCTGAAGGGGTAATCTTCTTGATGCAGGTTGCGATCATTTTTCGAAAGGAGGTGGATGGAGAAGGAGGGGGCAGTGGCTCCCCTCCTCCCTGAGCTTCCATGGTGGAAATTGTGTTGAACCCTAGTCAGCTCAGCTCGATACACCAGGGCGCAATTTTTTCTATTTCTACAATAGTTGGGCACCCTTTTTCACATTTGTTTTTTAATAAAAAGGCTTTTTGAGGTTTCTTTTATGAAGACATTTCTGGAATAGTTGGGCACCCTTTTTCACATTGTTTTTTTGGTAATAAAAAGGCTTTTTGTAAAGTGGTTTCTCATGTTTTTGCAATAGTTAAGTATTTTTTTTCCACATTTTTCTTTTTGTTAAAAAAATTCTTTGTATAATGATTTCTCATGATTTGTAATACTTAGATATCTTTTTCCCACATTTTTTTTTAACTCTTTGCATAGTGGTTTCTCATGAATAGAATAAATAATCCCTAATGATGCATTGGTTTGTAGCTAAGAAAAACATCTTTAAGTATGGTCATGTTAAATTGTATTATTGAAGTAGTATACTTTGAATAATACAAATATATGTATATAGTAGTATTTTATAGAAAATAAATTTATGTCAATAGTAAACTTAAGTTTAATAGGAACAATTTCTTTGCTCGAATCATTCAAATTTATTAATAGTTAATTTTAAATAAAAAAAATTATAACATCTAATTAATTATTAGTTAATTATAATAACAATAGTTAATTTTAAATAAAAAAAATTATAACATCTAATTAATTATTAGTTAATTATAATAACAAATTTTATAAGAGCTTGGAAAATGATCCTCCCTACTTCAAAGACATGTATATGATAATATTGTAAAAACTATATATATTTAAGTGTTAGTCCCATGAAAACTCTAAGTATCCCACTTTATTTTTTCCTTTTCTTCAATTTAATATCTTTCCACATCCATGAAAAATGTTCCATAGTGATTAAAGGTAAATTACAAATAGGAATGTTAGAAAGGTAAATTAGAAATAGAAATGTTACAAAGGTAAATTAGAAATAGGAAGGTTAAAAATTGAAGGAGAAATGGATATTTAGTATTCAAAAAGTGTACCAATTCCTTATAGAAATTAGATTATCTTCATTTGTAACTACCAATTGCAAGGGATTCATGTCTTCTTTTTCCTCATTTATCATATGTGGACAAACAATGTTTTGCATGGCTGGAATTGTAGAGTTTTGATTGGCATTGTTCTAATCTTCTACATCCTTGAGAACTAGACCAAAATGTAGTATTCTCACGTTTCAGAATCCAAACTCATTGAAAATTACCTTGATGTAGTAACATCTTATTTGATAGGTTGTTACCGATATCCATCTTAACACATATTTAGGAATATGTGAAAAGACCAAGTTTAATATTATCTAGATATGATTTGATGTAATTACCCAAAGTATTTTTTTTTTTGTAGATAAAAAGAGAGAGGCAGATCCTATTATAGAATTTCACATACAAAAATAACACATGTCGCTAGGCTGCCAACTGTTCTGTCAAAATTAGCGAAAACCGAGATAGTTGACAGCCTAGGATGTTCATGTATAAAAAAGAGGTCTACCACCTTCCCTGCCAAGAGGAAACCAGAGCAGGTGATGGCCTATAGTCTTTACATTAACCATTAAAACTAGAATTAAAACCAGACTAGACTTGGAACTGAACCAAAAAGAGTTAAGACTGACACCTAACTAGAACCATAAAGAAATCCAAGACATGTAGTTACTCGTTGGTAGCAGATGTAGCTTCTTTAGGGTCTCCGTTGTGCAGTTCATTTTGAGTCGACATGGAAAAGGGTCTTTCACACATCGCACATTTTTCTCTGCTGGTACATTAGAGAATGCTTCATACAACATATCAATGCGTTGGTGCATGAGAGTGGCATGGTCAACCTGATCTCCCATCTGGCTCCTCAGATCAAACACTAATTCCAATTGTTCTGGATGGAAGAAGGGTGGGGGGGCACGCCATGGTTCCAGTACAATCGAGATAAGAGGTGGCACAAGGACCTCACCACCTTCCGTCGTCATGCCACCTGGACCCTCCATAGACTTTCCTGTGGCAGCCTGCAGTTCGTCCTGTGATCCATCCTTGTGCTTCGTCATTGCATGCCATCCTTGTGCGCCTTCCTCTTTCTCGGGGTCCCCGTCCTTCCCTGCGGCACTGGAAAGGTTGTAGCCTTATGAAAGTAGAGCATCCTGAGAGGCCATATGGAGGAATTCCTCCTCGATGATGCAGATGTGAACCTCCTCTACCTCCTCCTCAATTTTGTTGGTGTCGTGGTGAGTCGAAGTGGCTAGCTTAGTGCCTTCCACTAAGAAATCACTTGGGGGTTGCCAATTCTCTGGTACAGTGAAGATAAGGGACTCCAGAGGGATCTGAATGGGTTCCTTTGTAATTACTTCCTTCAAATAAGCCATTGGAGGCGACCTGAACATCCCTCCTCTGCGTTCTACTTGAATTCGTTGAGTGCAATATATGGAGAGTGCCCTCTCTAGCATCTGCTACCTCCTCAGTCGCACTGCCAAACTATGTCAGGCAGGGCCACAATGTGACCTTCCTCTCTCTTGTGGCATCAAGAAGATAATGTGGATGGAAATCTTGCAAAAGGTTTTGCAATGGCTACACCAGAGAACTGAGTTGCATGCCTGGTGCAGGTCGAGGGTGAAATGGTGCGGGTCAATGCAATGTTGGATGATATTGAGGGGGAGTGACATGAAGACTCCTATTATTGTCCCCCATCCATTGAATTTCCTTTTTGTCACTCTGCTCACGTGAGGGAGCCGTCCTTTGGGAATTGCCAGGTATTTAAGGCAGGCTCCCATTATTAATGGAGAGGGGATGGGAGCCAACCTGTCATATTTATGGCTTGCCTCAGGCTGGTGCTATGTGGCCCTTGTGTGCTACATGGAACCCCATCCAGGGTTTGGAAGTCCATCTTGGCCAAGTATTGGCATCGGTCTGAGAGTTCAGATTGATGTGAAGTTTGGGCACTCCAGTGGATCAACTCTGTCCTGAGATTCTCCAATTGGGTGAGACTTCTTGGGGGTGTTCTCCATAAATAACTTTGGCTATGAGCTGGACTATGATCTGAGAGTCCCCCTCCGCAATGATCTTGTTGTAATTGTGATCTTTTTCTATCTTTATTCCTCTCAGGAGGATCTAGATCTCAGCAACGTTGTTTGTGTTGAAGCCCAGATAGACTACTACTAGGTGGAGGATTTCTCCATTTGAGTTCTTGAGGATCACCCCAAATCCCACTGGGCCCAGATTTCCTTTTGAAGCACCATCAAAATTAATTTTTATGAATCCAGTTGGTTGGGGGGTCCAAGTGGTCAGGCTGCTAGTAGAGAGGTTGGCTACTGCGGAGGGGGGTGTGTCATCTAGGTTGGGGTGCCAGTTTTGGAGTATATGTCGTTCATCCATACTACACTTTAAGTCCTCAATAGTCTAGTGCTTGCTTTTAGTTGTTTCTTGGATTAGATTGATGACTTTGTCTCAAGTAGAGGTGGTGGGTGAGGCCTTCGACTAAAATATTCTTTTATTTCTTTCCTTCCAAATTTTCCAGAGTGTAAATCCCAGTAGGAGCTGCTAGATGCAAGCTAGAATTTGGTTTTGAAAGGTGATCGAGTCCCAATTTTCTATAGTGTCACTGATGTTGTTCCTGTTTCTATTGGAGTGGCACATTATTTGAGACCCCAGACCCAAAATTTTCTGACTGTAGTGGAAATGGTTGAAAAGGTGTTCCATCGTTTCCTCCTGTTACTGACAAAGGGAGCAAATTGAGGGGCCTATGAAACCCTAATTCTTGAGATTGTCCCAGGTGAGGATGCGGTTTTGGACTGTGAGATAGAGGAAGATGGACACTTTAGGCTAGAGTGTTAAGTTCCAGATCTTACCCCATATTCTCTCCTTAGCTTGATCTTGATAGTTCCCCTGCAAATAGTAGGCTTATTTGACTAAAAAATTGCTATTTTTGGAATGCCCCATTTGAGAATGTTCGGGCCTACCCTGGTGGAGATTTTTCGTTGGTTTGCGTAGGCTCGCCAGGCTTGGAGGTCCATTTCTCTTGGGAGGTGTAGTTCCTGATGATTTTTTTCCATTTGCGCCATGGCAGGTTCCTGTCAGACATTCTCCAAATATCCTTAACCCATATGAAGATGTCGGGTTGCAGTGATTGACGTATGGGGTTAAGCTATTCTAGAATGGCTAGAGTATTTTTTTGTTTCCATGAGTCCTACCAGAACATCGCACTTTCCCCATTCTTGATTTCCTAGAAAGCATATTTCTAGACTAACTGTCTGTTTAGCCAAGTCATGTTCCAAATATTGGATCCTTGAATTTGGTCATTAAATCTTATCAGTTGTTCTTCTTGGGTGATTGGTGCATATTTTTGTTTCAAAATTTGTGCCCAGAGTTTTGTAGGGTTCTTGAGCCATCGCCACCACATTTTAGATCCTACAACTTGATTAAGTTTTCCTATATCTCGTAGCTCTAGTCCACCCAGATCTTTGGGCTTACAGAGCTTATCCCAGCCCACTAAAGCCCACTTTTTATCAAGGTGGTGCCCATTCCATAAGAAGTTGTGGTGTATGTTCCTAATGGCCCGAATGACGGACTTAGGTGTAGCTAAAGCCGTGAAAATATAGGTTGGCAGGGCTTGCAGGATAGACTTGAGGAGCACCATCCTAGTTTCTATATTAAGAGGTCTGAAGGTCCAGTTGTTGAGCCTATTGGAAATGGAGAGAAGCAGACTATCCCATGAGATGGAGCGCGTAGGCGCACCTGTGAGGGGAATGCCGAGAAAGTTGGACGAAAGGTAGCTCTTGGGTATACCTATGAGGCAGGAAATATGATTTTGGATGGAAACTAGCGTATTGAAGAAGTAGAGCTTAGATTTATCAAGGTTAAGGGCCATTCCCAATGCATCCGCAAAGTCAGTGAGAATGGAGTTGATTTTTGTGGCTTCTCAAGATGTTAGAGTGTTTAAGAGGAGGGTGTCATCAACAAACTGGCTATGCGAGGGGGATGGTTGAACGTTCTACAGGGGAATGCCTTTAATGGATCCATCCAAGACAGTATTTAAGGTAACGACCCAAACCTTCCGCCATTGAAACAAAGAGGAAGGGCGAGAGGGGGTCTCCTTGACGGATTCTTCTAGTAGGGGAGAAGGGTTGGGAGGGCACTCCATTGACCAAGATAGAGAAGAATGTTGAAGAGGTGAGCCTCATGATCCAATGCACCCAGTGGTTATCGAAACCAAAGGCTTCTAGCAAGGAGCGTATGTACTACCAAATGATTCTATCAAAAGATTTAGAAAGGTCAAGTTTGATGAGCATACCTGAGATCTTAGTCATCTTTAGTGAGTGGATAACCTTGTGTGTGAGGATGACACTGTCCATGATTTTCCTTCCTTCCACGTAACCTTCTTTCTCTTTGGATATGGTGAAAGGTATAATTTATTTGAGATGCGTAGCTATTACCTTGGTGATGATTGCATAGATGACGTTGTAGAGGGAAATCAGTCTGTATTGTTTGAGGTGAGTGACCCTCTCCTCTTTTGGGATGAGAATGAGTAAGGTGGCATTAAGGGCTGGGAGGACTTGGCCGGAGGTTCTGGATTCCTCCACCATCGTCCAAACCTCTTCCTTGATCATATCCCAATAGTAATGAAAGAAGTCCATAGTGAAGTCGTCTAGACCTAGTTCTTTTCCTGGGGGAATTTCTTTGATTGTGTGGTCTACTTCCTCCTGAGTGATGGGCCTCATTAAGGCTTCATTCTATTCTTGAGTTGCCAGGGAGGGTATGTGCCTAGTGGAGAAGGGTCGATCTATTGTAATAGTTGTAGGATTCCATAGGATCGTTAATTCCCTTTCCGTGTTGGTGGATTCTATGTGGAGGGAGTTACACCCTCTCCAACAATGGTGAAAGATATCCTCTACTTCTTCTCCAGCACATTTGGTCTCCTACAATAAGAGAACATCTATATTTTCTACATGAATACAGTCACGAAGAGTCCTTTGCTTGGATCTTCCATTGAGTCCTCTAATGTTCTAGGTTATGATCTTCATCATGATGATTGGGGAGGTGGATGGAGGTATCCCTCTGAGAGGCTTTGAACCTGGCCTAAGTTCAACATGAATTTCCCTACCTCTTTGATGAGATGGTGGGTGGATTTGCAGCCTCGTCTTTTTTTTTCCCATGGGGTGCGCTTTGAGTCTGTGGCTATGCCCAACAGTGCAGTGGATCCTGTTGTGGAATCTATGAACACCTTATGAACCTTTCTGAGTTGTTCTTCAAGGATTGCATGAAGATCCTTATGATTGAGGGCCTCCTCCATTTTTTCAATATCTATGTCTGCCAAGTCTTGCTCATCTAGCTGCATGAGGGTATCCTCGTTTTCCTTTGGCTTGTCTCATTGATAATCTTATTTTCCTTGGGCAGATTGATGTGAGGCTTGACCTTTATCTTTCACATGGATTTTCGCTTTATGTGGATCCTGGACCTCTTCTTATTCTGACAGCTGATTTAGAATGTCATAAGAGTTTTTGGTGGTTATTTTTGGTGTGATGTCTGGATTCTGCTTTCATGGTGGATTTTGTTTCCAAATCGATGACTATGGTGAATCCGTCTTTTTGTTTGTTCTCTCCATCTTTGGGGGCCTGGGAATTCATGGGGAAGTCTCGAAAGAGATGGATGTGCTTGTGACATTTTCTGCATCGAAAGGGGATGTGCTCATAATCTATTGTTTGGTTCCAGTCTTCATCCTGATATTCGAGGGTTACTAAGCCTGGTAGTGCTTTTGAGATGTCCATATAAACAAAGATCTTGACATAGGAGGTGTATTTTATTTGTTTTGTGTCTTCCGATGATTTGACATATCGCCCTACTTTGTTTCCTATACCCATAAGTATTTCTTCCAGCCAGAACTCTTGCAGAAAGGAATAGAGCCTGATCCAAACTGGGGCCATTGTGAAATCCTCCTTTTCTGGGTTGAAGCGGTCTGTCCAAAATCACAGGAATAACCCTATCGAGTTATAGAAGTACATCCCATTGTCAAATATTGTTTCCTTGTCTTATATTTTGTAGAGGATAATCGTAAAAATTCCTTTGGATTTGAGTTGAACCTCGTAGTCTCCCTTAGGGTTGCACCAATCTTTGATCCATCATAATAAATCTTTCTCGGAAGGCCAGAGCCCTAATAACTTTCCTATTAGGGCATGCTCTCTCATGAATTGGGTGTGTTCGCCTACCCTCATTAATATTATGAGATATTGGGGGGGGATTTTCGATTTGGGGAATGCATTTTCCTGGTTCTTATCCACGAGATTCCTTTGGATAAGAGGTTCTTGGCTCCACATCCATTGATTTTTTGAGTCCCTTCTCTCTGGTTAGGATTTGTTATCTCATGTGCAGAGGTAGCTCAAAGGTGGGCTGCTTGGCTCTTGTTCCCACTCTATTGTTGGCAATTACGTTACTATACGAGGGGGGTCGCCCCCCCTCCCTTTTGGGCTCATCCTGAACCCTCAACCATAGGGTGTATAGTCGTACCAATGCAAAATGTGCTACATGTGCGGCTATAGGCAGGTCAAATCATGCAGGCAATCACTACGAATCACTAGGGTTTCCTCAGGCGCTACAGATCGCTCCCAATCATGCCAATTTTGATCTCTTGAATTCTGTAATTACCCAAAGTATTTCCACTGTATTTAAAAACTTTTAAATCCAAAAAATGAAGGAAAAAATTCTAGAGCCTAACCCAAATGTGTACCTTTGTTATAGGGAAGGATTGAAATTAGGGAACCAAGGAGTCACAAAAGGTTCAACTCTACCCCAAAACAAGGGAGTCTCATATAAAACTCTTTCATAATCAACTTTGTTTTCAAACTTGATAATAAATAAACCCTTAAAGCAATGATACACCTAGAAATGTTTTGTCCATAAATCCATTGATACAAATTTGATCCATAAACCATTAAATCTACAAATTACTATTAAATATTGGTCAAAATAAGGTAAAATGGTAACCGCACCTCCAATTTCCCTGAATCATGTGTTTTCTTTCGAACCCCATCCTAAGAACATGTGTTTCCTTATAAGAGGTCACAAGCTTAAATCCAGATGGGGGTGTATAACTCCATAGACTTTACCATTCAAATCATTGGGCTGAGGGGGGTTCCATTGTCCCACAAACAAAGGGGTCTCATATACCAATTTGGTGTCTGGCTTGGCCATGAC
>ML780105.1:88855-98974 GCA_009831015.1 Picea engelmannii
GACCAAGCTTGAACAGGCGAATTCGGTTATCCGAGATGGCCGGGTGCAATTCGACCACCAGAGGGATACGATCATGCAATTACGGGCTCAGCTACAGGTTGCAGAAAGCAAGGCGATTGACGTCGAGATGATCAAATCTCGAGAAGTCGACATTCGGAGGAAGGTCTCTTCGGCTCAACAGAGCCTACTAAACAAGATCGGGGAATTCCGAAACAATTGCTTATTAATGAATCAGATTTCCGAGAACCTGACTGACAAGAAAAGAAACGCAGAGGCTGCTCGAATTATCTTCCAGGGAGCAGTGATAGCTACCAATAGCAGGTTTTCAACAGAAACCCCCGGGCTCTCCATTGTCGAACAGACAAGAGGCAATATTTTGTTAAAGAATTGGGAGCATGATATTTCTTTGAGTAGAGAACAGGCACAAAAAGTAACAAATTCACTCAAAGAAACCTTCAAAAACATCAATGATGAACTATTAGGGATGGAAAATGGAGGAGACACAGAAGCACTAAGGCAAATAGATATGGAGCGGATCTCCATTGACATAAAAGAGAAAAATGAGAGAGATTTGGTGGAGATCTCTAAAATAGACAGGGCAGGGATGGCTCAAATTGATGAGCATCTAATTCAACCCAATATTCAACTCGGGATATTAGATCAAACTAATATTGCGTTAAGTCTTTTCAACACGACCCTTAGAACTGCTAATACCCGGGAAGAATTAGAACGTTCATGGGCGGCCATTGAACAAGATATCGCAACCCAGGAACAGTTGGAAGCTAGACGTAGGGAACGTAGAAATCTTCCTTAGTTTCCAATACCGAATGAGACTTTATCACTGTATACATCTTTTACCTCTTATCAGATGCCTTGACACTGTACTTTAAGCCTTAGTACAGACTCAGGAACAACACATGGTCACGCAACTTTTCTTTCCTTTGACATCCATACAATGTAAGTAAAATTTCCGAAAGGTCCTCCTTCCTCAATGGAAGGTTCATTGTCTTCCTTTCATGCAAACATGCACTTCCTCGAAGAAATTCCATGCAATGTGCTCACCATGAGTACCTTTATTCCCATAGAACTAGTCCTCACGATCACAGTCTAACGTAGAGTGTTAAACTCTATCTTCCTTGACTGGATCAGAGGAACTCCATTTTCTCTCCATGCGACTGAGGGTTGTGACCTCAACTCTATTATTTATGGGCATTATCCTTTCAACTCCCATGTCCAGGTGCTATGATCCTGGCTAAACCCCTTGTCTTCAAATCGACGGTGTAGATCCATTTTCCCCAAGATCCAATGACCGCAAGGGATTGCAGAACCTGAAATAGCTCGCGGTTTAATTCTCCTTCCAATATCCACAATGAATACGGGGCGTCCAATCTACGATCGTATCCCAAACTCAAAAGAATGCTATATTGAATTTAAATTACGAGTATAGGTCTTGACGTTAACCCGTGTGCATATGAAATCTCCGCAATGATTGCGGGCTGTCAATCTCATCCCTCTATCGATTTTAACCACATGATTTCCAAATAATAATAATGCCAACACATAAGTGTTTGACCGTGAATTTAGGTTGATACAACGCTTCGATGTGCTAAATTCAACAACATAACCCAATCACAGTATGAGTTTTATGCGACATTAACACGTGGGTTCCTTGCAGATTTTCCCACCGATCATTCACAGATTGGTGGTTCACAATGATTGCGAAATCCCAATATGATCGCTCTTTATCAGAGAGTTCAATCTCCAGAATATGAAAAGTGCTTTCCCATCTCTTTTAATCGTGGTTGTTGATTCTTCGCCCCAATGATATCAACGACGTTGATTGATTGTGGGCCGTGAAATAACACGTTTGTAAATTTCACCTTAGTGCTCCACAATGATTCCCAACCATCGATCTATGTTCATAGATTGATGGTTCACACTGATTGTGGGGCCCAATATGGAAAGTGTTCACCCGACTCTGTCTAATTGTGGTCATTGATATTCCACCCCAACGAGATCAACGATGTTGGTTGATTATGGGTTGTGAACTAGCACATCCGTTAGTTTCACCTTCACACTCCATAATGATTCCCAACCATCGATCTATGTTCACAGATCGATGGTTCACAATGATTGCGGGGTGCAATCTGAAAAGTGTTCGCCCGAATTTGTCTAATCGTGGTCGTCAATCTTCCACCTCAACGAGATCAACGGCGTCGGTTGATTGTGGGCCATGAACTATCAAGTCCATTAATTTCACCTTCATGCTCCGCAATGATCCCCGACCATCGATCTAATCGAATGAATGGTGTTTTATCTGTTAACTCTAGCAATCAATCTTCCTTCTGATGAGCATCTCACATTCATCTTCTTTGTTAGGTTCTTGAGTATCCTAATTTGATCAGCGTTTTCTTCCTTAATCATACTCTAATTGGGTATCTGAGGCATACAATTACCTTTTCTTAACATGGATTCAACTAAGTCTATTCAATCAAACATACTCATTTATTCGTTCATTAGTATTCTATTCATTACATGATGCTTTCAAAATGTAATCCAAGATTCTTATATATAGCTCACTGCTTAGTTTCTCAACATTTATTAAGGTTGTGACTTTGACTTCCTGACAAAGTTTTCACACAGTTCTTCCATAGGGAACTCCCTCAGCATGCAACTTCCTTATTTCACGTCCATCACTATCTGTGATGGCCTCAACATTGAGTTAGCTTTAGTTGTTTACCAAATATTCCATAAGGAATATAAACATGCATCTTTGTCATGCACCCAAATTATATATTCATACATATTCTGGTTTTGTTAACTCATATCCATGATGTACTTAACCATATACATAATCAAAAGTCTATGTGTAGCTACAATGGGTATATTTCACAGCCTACATACATCTCTATTCTAAAATTAGTCAACTCATGACTGTTCAAACTCATTCTTATGTGATCTTGAAGGCATGATAATTTGCCTCTTATCTTGACACAGACCATCCTTCCCCATTTACTCTTTCATTTATTTATACTAGTTATTCATGAGGGAATGGAGCGCATCCCCCTTAAGCTATAATTCAAAATAGAACTTTCATGAGTCTTCAAAATGGAGTCAAACATGCATCCATGGTATTGATCTAATATTGGCAATTTCAATTCTTTCCTTACATATCACTCATCAAGGCAACCATTCTATGCCTTTAGTATACATATATCCTCACATAATGCATGTGCATCATTTACACATGGACCTATTAGACTTCCATCTCCTCCTCCAAGGATATTGTTGCCATCCTTATGACAAGACTCATAGGGACATGCAACACTAAGCTTCCTTCTCAGTTGTGAGCTTGTAGTCATTCACACGACATCCACACCTCCATGGAGAATTACCCAACTTATAAATACAATTTGGGCAATTATAACCATGCCCAAAGTAACATAATCAACCAATTTACCTTCCAACTATATCTATATGGCTACCTTATGTTGTTCCAGAGTCTATACTTAAGGCTTAGAAGTACAGTGTCTAGGCATTCGAAAGTGGGTAAAGGGTGGAGAAAAGAGAAACGTCAACCTTCGGCAAGGGAAACTAGGGATGATCTTTGTGTTGGCATTTTCTAGCTTCCAACTGTTCCTGGGTGTTTATATCTTGTTCAATCGCTGCCCATGAACGTTCGAGTTCAACTCGGGTAGTGTCTATTTTAAGAATAGTATCGAAAAGGTTTAAGGCAATGTGTGTTTGATTTGATAATTCGGGTTTGATATTGGGCTGTGTTCGTACAGGGATAGTCATGGAGGAACAGTAAAATAAGAAAATCTCAGGGGGAATTTGAGTGTTGTCTCAATTCGGTCGTATAAAAGAGAGTTTACGGTTTCAAGAATGAAAAAGGAATGCAAATCAAAGGCTCTTTCCCATAACTAGGTTATATTTTAATAAAATGTATGAGGTGGGAGAAAAAATTTAGCTGTCTATCGAGTAAGGATCCTATCAAGGGAGAATCTCACGTATAAACAGGAGAAGAAAAATGTGAAAAAATAACCTGATGAAGCATAATATATATATAATTATGAAAGTGTTGACTGGTCTTATACCTGCTGATAGTTGGTACAGAGGAAAAATAGAAAACAATATAGAAAACCAAAATTCATTCACTATAGTAGAGGTTGCACTAAATTATAGTGAAGCATTCATCAGATATGAATATGAAATGAAACAAAATATGAGATACAATAAAACAAACTCATAACACAGTCGTGACGGATATGAGAATCTTTGGATTTACTTTATATTAACTCTCAAAATGTAAAACCTCTGTTACAATCGACACAAAAAGGTCCAACCCTTTTTCTTTCTTTCTATGGTATATTTATACAGTTTTACAATAAGATGGAATCTCAATCGTTGCAAAATCTTCAGTTATGATAGGGAGGAGAGAAATTGCTCCATTTCTCCTTCTCTATCTTTATTTGGTGCCAAAAGCTTGTCCTCGCGCATGGTCGGTACAGGTGACACATCTTTCAACCAACCGAGATATCAGCCTTGACGATTCTGCTTGACAATTAGCTTCAAAAGAGTAACAATCTCGGGCTAGTTAGATATCCATCTGTCTGTCTATGATGTCTATGGCGCACAATTGCACACTTGGTTTAATCATACATTTATCTATTTGGACTATGTTTGTAATAGTCACTTGTGAGATCTTTGTCGAATCTCTTTCCTCTCTTTCCTTTAAATCAAGTGAGATTTTTGCCATATTCATTTGAATCAATGTCTTGGCATTACTTTCACTAACAATGCCTAATAGATTACCATATATAGAACTAAAATCCTCTTCTAAGGATTTCATTACCCTCTTGTCTTGCATCTTACCTTCTGAGATGTTGTGCTCCCATTCCTTTAATAGAATATTTCCTCTGGTTTGCTCTGAAATGGGAAACCTGGGAATACTTCCCAATTCCCTGTTGTTTGTAGATATCATAGCCTCTTGAAAAGCAACTTGTGTTGCTCCAGCTTCTCTTTCTCTAACAGATAAATTTTCCAAAACTTGATTAACCAGTAGGTAGTTGTCCCGAATCACCTCTACCTTGGTGAGTAAATTTCGCTGGGTTGCAGAAACTCTACTTCAAATCTCCATCGCCTGGGACTGGAAAATCTCGATATTTATCACCTTACTTTCAGCGATTTCCACTCTAGCCTATAGTTGTTCGATCAAATCTTTTTTCTATCCTGTTTGTATCTGACCATTCCAAACCACTAGATTTGCGTGTTCTAGCTTAGTCTTGAGTAGCTCTATCTCACTTTTATCAGCCAACCTTGCTTTCTCTATTCCTACACTCGCCTGGTCTTTGGCAGCCTCTGCTGTTGTGGCTAGTTCGGCTTCTAGGGTTTTGATGAGGTGATTTTTTCGTTTCAACTGGTTTTTCAAAATCCCAACTGAAAATTGGTTCACTGTGGCATATGCCCCTAATGTCCCAACTATTTCCGTTGTGAACTGTTCATTCTTCTTGTCCTTCTCATCAGTCAATACTTTGTATTTATTGGCTGTCAATTCCCCTTCCTGATAGATTTCTCTCTTTACCGCTTCCTTTCTCTTCTTATCAAAGAAGAACTCATTTGGAGGGAGCTCTTCCACCCTTATAGGCCTCAATTCTTCATTTAATATCCACCCTGTGTCAATATTTCCCTGAGTTGACTGCAAGGGAGTAACAGATGCGATAGGATCTTCGATTTGCTTCGCTGATTGTCCCAGAGTAGTAACCGGAGTCTGCTTCTTCGGCGGGTCGGGAGTCTTTATCCCTACTTTCGGACTCTTAGTATGCTCTTCCCCATCCTTGTGTTTTTCTTGACCGCGAGTCGCATCCTTGGAGCCTTCGGCATCTTTTTGTTTCACCTCTGTTGTACTGGGATTCTCACCCTGTAATACTGTGGGAAGACAACTGCGTCGATGTTCTTGGAATTTCAGAACATCGGCCCTCTCTTCAGGTGCCAAGGTTTGTATCTGAGCTAAAATCTCGGCATAAGATCTTACACCTCGGAAAATGTCATCCGAGGGCGAATTTTCGTGTTCAAATCTCTTGAGTCCGCAACTAGCCAAATGATTACTCATGACCCTTTGCGGATCATGCTTCTTGAATTTAATAAGGACCAATTTTAGGTCTTCCAGGGCTGTGGCCTCAACTTTAGCATGCCCGAAATCTAACAAAGAATATGAATTTAACTGGACAGGAAAAGGTGACCATACCTTCTTTGAGTATCCCTTAAGCTCCTTTCTTAGGCCATCGATTACTGTTTGTATAGAAACTTCACGACAAGCTAGCTTGTTGGGGATGAATAATGGTAATGCATACGGGGGAACCGAAGCCCCGAAAACTCTGAGATATGAAAATTCGGCTTCTACATACCAGTCAGCTATACTGCTCAAATTCATCACTATACTGTCTGAGATCCTGGGTGGTGGGTGGCCGAAAATAGTGACATACAGCGATACCATCACCCAGTTGAAGATTTCATATACGAAATCTGTCACTTTGTTTTCCCACAATTTTGAATGATAGACGTGGATGGGCTCGGCCTCTCCTGGATTCCAACTCCAGCTCATTAAGGGAAATGGTGTTAGAAAGCACACGACGTCCATAATGTATGCAGACATAAAAAATGAATAAATCTTTCCACTCTCTTTCTGTGCCTGATACTCTGTAACCTGAATGGTCAAGCTATTAGACAACATTTTTTCCCAGTCGAAGGAAGAACCTTTGGCAACTTGATGTATTAGAGGCACCCATTAAAGAAAGAAATGTGAGGTGTCATCTCTCCCATATAATCTGCATGTCATCATAGCTACATACTTGAGCTATGGTTCCAAGGAAGCTATTGAATATATACCATTACTGTCTGCCCTGAACTTCGCAGGGTGCAAAACCCAATCTCTTATTAAGCTAGACATAGTCTTGTCATACTGCACACATTCCTTCTGTTTGAACTTCTCCAAGAATTTGGCATCATATGTAAGGTTGGACGCTATGGGCAACTTGTACATAGCTTGCAGATGTTCAGGTCTGAAAGTCTCGATGGTGACCTTCTGCTCATTGATGATGGTTCTGGTTGGTATGTCCACATGGTCTAATGCCCATTGGACCATATCATAGTAAGGGAGCAATCATGGCCTAGCCGCTACTTTATGCATTCCCGATTGAATGACGATCTTATATTTGGTGGTTATGTTGTCTTTTTCATTGTCGCTGGAATCATCAGAATAATCCACTAATTCGGCCTGCAGAACATCAGAAACGAATGACTAGTTCGGGATAGAGTCGACTCTTCGAGGTGAAGTATCAGTGATGTTATCTGAACCTTGTCCTGAAACCTCAACGCTGGCTTTAGATGCTTTTTGCAGGACCATGATGGGAGATCCTACTTTAGCTCTTCTGCGATAAAAATATGTATACATACAGAAGTTAGCTCGCTGAGAAAGTGTGTTATGCGTAATATAGAAATGAATTTGTTATAACGAATAACAACTCTATATATTCGAAAACTCGGTACTTTTTAAGAATAGATCGGTCAAATCACGTTAAAAAATAAATTTAGCAATAAAAACCCAATCTTTATTTGTCGATTCACCTTATTTCTAATTAATGCCATAAATTTTGGCGGTTCGAAATGTCAGTTGACATAAGGAAGAATTAAGAATGCCTCGTAAACTATGCATGCATCAAATCATAGGAGATACTGGTTTAGCTTAATTAATCCGGTTTTACCAAACTTAATTAATCTTTCGGTACTCGTTGTATCGGGAATTTTTGCTTTAACCCTTTGAACCTCTAACACCCGAAATTGCGATGATTGACTTTGGTTAATAAAAATGTAATTGTGATTAGGTGCTTAATTAATTACGTAATTATTTATATCGTCATATCGCGACTCGGAGCTTTAAAGGTATAACTTCTGGGAAGTTTGCATGCCGAGTCGCGAAACCACGAGATCGCGATGATATATTTTAATTAAAAGGGAGGATAAAATCGGATTAAGTGTTTAATTAATTATGTTCATATATTTATCGCGACTTCACGACTCGGGGCTTATATAGTGTAGCTTTTTAAAAGAGAACATGCCGAGTTGCGAATTTCCGACAGAACTTAACCATGGCTAAGATTTTACCTTTAACCTTGACACGGGTTACTAAAACAAGAAATTTGTGGTTTCGGCTATCGGGGTTATGACAATAAGACTTTTGGATTTAGTGAATGCCGAGACGCGAAAACCCGATGATTCTTAATCGTGATTTAGGAAAATTTTACTCTCGTTACTACCCTGGGTAAAATTTTAAAATGATTTCGCCATTTCGTTGTTCGGGACTTGTGAACTACGTGATCTATAGCATCCAACATACGAAATCCCGAGGTAGAACAAAGGGGAAATTTTTTTGACGAAAAGTAGAACTCGCCTCGAGAGTACAATAACTATCGTCGCTCGCGTGATAAGACTTCATAGATTTTGAAACCACAGATGGAAAATACGAAAACCATCTTTCAATTTCGAGCATTAAGACATGAAATTCGAGACGGGCCAAAAAAAACAAAGGCGGCTCCAACATAGGCTCCAACTAGGGATCCCATTTTCTTGTAAGACGGGAAGAATAGTAGACCACGTGCCGATATTGGGTAAATGGAGTCAATAGCTTCAATCAAGTGAAAAGGTTTCTGAGAACAGGGTATCGAAGGGGAAAGAGACTTCGTTTTTTACCTTGAAAATCTTTTCAAACTCATATACTCTTTTTAAAATTAGTTGTAGTCCCTTTCATGACTTTCCCTTTCCCATTACTAAATTCAAGTCTGCCTTAAGACAATCAAAACAGTTCTAGGAGACCCAACAAATCTTGTGGCTATCATCTTGCACCAAAAGAAGAAGATTATATGTTTTTAATAAGGAAGCCCCGTATGAACTTGGGATGTAGATCAAGGTTTTAAAAAGAATTGGTTACCAGAGTAGAGTGATATTCATGTATAACAGCCTTACAGATATCTCAGATATTGCTTCACTGCCAGCGAGCCTATTCAGTACCCCGGTGAAGTTATCTGGCCCCTTTTACTGAATTTCCTTTCACCACTTCAGAATATATTTGTGCATTTAAATGTTGAGATGAGGGCAAACATTTCTGAATTTCCTTTCATCGTCTCTTGGACTAGATGGGGGCAATCATTTTTGAATTTCCTTTCATCACCTGTCTTATAATTTTATTTTTTAGAGCACGAAGATGGGGGCAATCAGTTTGTATCAGGGTTGATATCTGTGTAATATTTTGCATTATAGGTCTGTCAACTTACTTTGATTACCTGGTACCAATATTCCCTTAACCTTCACAACACCTTCATTCTCAGGGAAAAAAGGGAAAATAACTTTCTTAGGGAATTCTATTTGAGCAAGCCTCAATCCTCCAATATTGTTGAAAAAACTAGGAAAGTTAGGATCAATTTAAGCGTCCCTTCGTTTAGCAGGGGATCGGGGAGTTGTGAAGACCCGCTTTCTTTCCACAATCTACTTTGAAGCTCATGAGGTTGAAAGAAAATCTCTTATCCCTTCTTATGCGAAATGGAAAGATGCTGACTTTTTAAAAGGTAAACTCGAAGATAGAAAAGGGTGACAGGTAGTGACTTATGGGCTGAAAATACAGAGGTCAAAAATTCAAAATTGACTCTTGTAGATCTTTTTCGGGGGCACTTTATTTTGACTGACTGCTTTTAATTTGAGTGAATCGTTTAATTTGTTTTATTCTTTCGTAAACGATTAAACAAGGAAACAACTCTGTTATTTATTAGTTTGGATGATGTTGTTGTCTGAATGAGGTTACCTTGGTTTTCTTTAATAGTTCTTTAGAACATGTCTTTTAGGAAATCTCATCTTTACCTTGTCATTTCATTTTCTTTGCACAATATCAAAAATCTTGGGTATCACTTGTTTAAGACGATTTATTTCTGACACCAACTTTCAGTTTATTTCTTCTGTTTGTTTTGTGTGCAACTGGAATCCTGTAAGAGGCAAATACGAAAGTTATCGGGGCTATCCAAAAGGTGTCAAAAATTCATGAAAGAAAAAAAGAAAATCAAAAGCAATGCG
>ML780105.1:99095-116393 GCA_009831015.1 Picea engelmannii
ATATATGTATGTATGTATGTATGCATATATATGTATGTATGTATGTATGCAATATATATATATATATCTATCTATATATATATATATATATATATATATATATATAAGTATACAATTTATTTTTTTTTATTTTTTTTTCTTTTTTAGGCGACTGTTATGTCATATAATGCTTCAGATAACACCCGTTGATAAGGGCATTGAGGATTTCACCGTCTATATTTTCCAGTAGGAAAGATTTTTTTCCTTCCAGAGCTGAGACTATGAATGACCCATACTGGAGGTGGTCAAATTTACCATGTTTTGCTGCTTCTTCCCTTCTTGCATCCCACCTTAATACTAAATCACTTGGGAGGAAATATCTGTCCTTTGCTCTGCAGTCGAATAATGCCTTCATGTCATCTTGGTACTTCTGCAACTTTTCATCTACTTCGACCTTATGCTATTGAACCTCAATCAACTGATTTATCCTCCTGGTGACATGATTGGGTTCTTCATTTTGATCTTGCCATAACTTCATCACTGGAAGCGCCAGGTTTATAGGTAACACAACATCTATCCCATATATCATCTGAAAAGGTGAAATGCCAATAGACCTTTTTTTCTTATGCGATTCGCCCACAATGCGTATTTTAAGTGCACATGCCAAGACCTTTTGTTTTCATCCAATACTTTCTTGATTATATTTACCAGGCTCTTGTTAGATGAATCGGCCAATCCATTTCCTTGGGGGTAATATGTTGTGGAATGGCCAAGAACGATGTTATACTTTTGACAGAAGCTGATCATAGCCATAGATTTAAAGGCTTGGGCATTGTCTGTAACTATCTTTCGGGGGCAACCAAATCTAGACAAAATGTTGTCTTCTAAGAAATCGATTACCACCGAGTCTGTCGCCCTTTTGGTTGGAATGGCTTCCACCCATTTAGTAAAGTAATCTGTTGTGGTTAAGATCCACTTGTGTTGAGCACTGGAATGGGGATTAATCTCACCTATGAAGTCTAGACCCCATTGATGAAATGGGGCTTCATCTTTGACTGGAACTAAAGGCAGTGTCGGGAGCTTCTGTTTACCTGCAAATAGTTGACAAGGGTTGCAGGCTCGGACTTTGGCATTAACGTCCGAGAAAAGTTTTGGCCAGTAGTATCCAGCCCTCAGAATTTTGTAAGTTTTAGCTCTCCAAGCGTGATGCCCCCCATAGACTCCCTCATGAAATTCATCTATAACCCGCTGAGTTTTCGATTCGACTAAACAGACTAACAAGAAACCGAATGGATCTTTCCAATATAGCTGACTTTCGGCGATACAATATTTAACCGCATGAAGTTTTAAAGTCCTGGCTTTTGATGGTGATAGCTCATTTAGGAATTTTAGAGTCAACATGTATGATACTATGTCTCTGTACCAGCCTGATGATATGAACTTCTCTTCAATCTTGTTTGGGCATGTTTGCTCATTTAGCTCGTTTAGGTTCATGTCTCCGTCTCCTTCCTGCAAGCAATTGATACCTAGGGCTCTGAAATTCGACTCAGCTAAGATTTTGGCCAGGCCTTGTCCTTTTATCAATTTGGTCGATTTGACTTCCAGGTCAAATTCTTGGATTTTGGCAAGCCATTGCCCTCTTTTTCCATCGTTGTCTAGTTGTACCAAAATATCTTTCACAAAACTTGTAGGTATGTACGCAATTATCTTGGAGTGTAGTACATATGTTTTGAATGCCTTTAATGCTTTTACCATGGCGTACACTTATTTTTCTATTATATCATACTTTAGTTCTATGTCTCTAAGGCTCTTGCTAAAAAAGGAGATCGGTTGTTCGAAACCTTCTTCGTTCTTTTGTAGGAGCACCGCAACAATCGTGTGTTTGGAGGCAAATGAGAAAATAAGAAAATCTTTTATATAGTTGGGGCTCCCTAACACGGTCGCCTCGCTTATGACTTTCTTAATGTGTGCAAATGATGTTTTGGCTTCAGTTGTCCATTTTACTTCACTGTCACTTTTCAACATACCTGTGATCAGTTTTACAATCTCAGCGAAATTCAGGATAAATCTTCGTAAAAAAAATATTCTTCCTAAGAAAGATTGAATCGCTTTTACATTTCTGGGAATATTTATAGTATCTATCGCTTCAATCCTCTTAGGATCAATCTTGATTCCATCCCTAGATACAATATGACCCAAAAGATTACCTTCCCGCATGGTGAAATGTGATTTCTTTGGATTTAAAGATAGACCAAACCTGCGGCATTTTTTGAATGTTTGTTTAAGATGTATCAAGTGTTCTTCATCGGTTTTAGAGAAAACTGTCAAATCGTCAAGATAAATGACTACGAACTTATCCCTTTCACCGATGAAAGTGATGTCCATAGTGCGCTGGAACGTGGCCCCTACATTCATCAAACCAAAAGGCATTTTATCATACATGAACATACCCCATGGTGTAGTGAAAGCGGTTTTTTCTCTATCTTGTTCATTCATGGCGATTTGATTATAACCAGAGAACCCGTCAATCATAGACATTCGGTTGGCTCCAACTACCTTTTCTAGCACATGGTCCATTTTGGGCAGCGGATAGTTGTCCTTAAGAGATGACTTATTTAGATTTCTGATATCCACACACAGTCTGATTTCCCCATTCTTTTTCCTGATCAGGACCATGTTTGCTACCCAGTCTGAATATCTTAGAGGTACTATTATTTTCGCATCTAAAAGTTTCTTAACTTCTTTTTCGATCACAGGTAACAAAATGGGGTTGATTTGTCTAAGCTTTTTCCTAAATGGTTTGACCCCAGGCTTTAGAGGTATCTTGTGATCAATTACGGAAGTGTCGTATGTCCTTAATTCATCATAAGACCAGGTGAAAACATCCTTATATTGTCTGAGTAGGTATTTATACTTACTTTTTATTTCGGGAGGGAGGAATTTAGATATTTTTACCATCCTGGATTCTTCTTTGGTTCCTATATCAAAGTCCTCGGCCTCTTCTGGTTAGGGTTGTAAGGTGGATTTTAAAGGTATGTCGTTTTGATCAAACAGTCTTTCCAAAGGGATCAATCCTTTCAGAATCTAGTTTTTTTTTAGGACCAACATACGATGATCTACGATTTTGTCTCGGAA
Source organism: Picea engelmannii (assembly GCA_009831015.1). Classification (NCBI taxonomy): domain Eukaryota; kingdom Viridiplantae; phylum Streptophyta; class Pinopsida; order Pinales; family Pinaceae; genus Picea; species Picea engelmannii. Next base: position 102,210 of record ML780105.1, read on the forward strand.
AGCTTGAGGATCCTCCCCTTGTTACATGATCCATATCTAGTCATTTTGATTTTCTTGGTCTGCATGAGTTTCGGAAAATTCACCTACTGCTTCAAGAAACTTCTTAATTTGTTCGTCATCCTCAAAAACATGCCAGTGCTGGATATTGTCTGGTATAGACGGTCTGTGTCTTGTTTCTATGTGATACTTCAATTTAAAGGTTGTAGGAGGTGTGAAAGTTGAAGACTCTTTATCTAATGCGTCAGCATGTAAGTTCTATGCGCGTGGGATGAAGTGGACATTTACGGACGAGAAAAAGTTTTCCATAAGATCCCAGGCACAATTCCTATATGATCTTAATCTGGGATGCTTGGCTTGGTACTGTCGATTTATTTGTTTGACTATTAACTCTGCATCTCTGTATACCTCTAAGTTATTTATTTTTAGCTTCCTGGCAGCCTCTAATCCTAAGACCAACGCTTCATATTCACATACGTTGTTAGTATAATCTATATCCCGTTGCAGTCTGTAAGAAAAAGGAACAACAAATTTTCCTTCAGGAGCCACTAAAAGCACTCCTGCACCAGCCCCTTCACAAGATGAGGCACAATCAAAAAACATTTTCCAAACACTGGTGCTACACAGATCTTGTTTCATGTAACCTGACTCTTCCTGCTCTATATCGTTTTCCTCTGGACAGCCATCTAAACCGTCATCAAAAGATAAGATACAATTTCCTAAATCTTGATCCACAATGTAAATAGGGAAATTGTTCGGGTTTTGAGGGTCGCTTATTGTATATGCTAACCTAGTTTCTCTGTACAACCTAGTAAATTTCCCACCAAACATAGGAATTGTGGCGAACGTCATATCTAGTTGAAGAGAACCCCCCAGCTTGGCTCCCCGTGACCTAGACAATAGTAAGCCATACTTAGGGGGAATATCATCAATAACCACATCCATCAAGATACTCTTAACCGGGACCTGTGCCAGGGTAACTACTAAATCCTTTATCATTCCCATACACTTAACCCTTCTCGAGTCAAAAGAGTAAAGATCTCCGTAAGGTCTAATGATCTGGAGACCCAATTTGTCCATAATAATTTTAGGCATAACGTTATGGGAGTCTCCAGAGTCTAACATGCAATTATGTAGCAATTGATCATATACATTTAAAGTGATATAAAAGGGAGCAATAGTGTCTTTGGCCCCTTCAAAATGTGGACCAAAAGTAATGTTAGGTTTATCATCTTCTAGGTTTAAGACATCAGACTGGCTTTCTATCTCTGAGACACCCATCACTTTGGTAATCTGCTTCCAATAAACGAGGTTTTTTGCTAATTCTACCAAAGGGATTGGTATATTAATTTTATTTATCTCGTTTTCAAAACTGAAAACTCCGCTCACCTTGTCTATTTCTTTAGTTGGGACTTCTGAATCATTCCTTTCCGACTTATTCGTCTAGACCGCTTTATTACTCATGGTCTTGGTTGAAGGTGTAATTTTATTAGCTATTTCAGTTCCTTGTGCTTGGGTCTCAACTTTTCCCACTTCGGACTCTTGTGTGCTTACTACTTTCGCTTTTCTGTTAGGTAATAGGGTCTCTTCTGGAGTAGGCTCATAATTTTGACCTCTTGGGAGTATTTTCTTAGGTTGAGTAGTTGAAATGGGCTTACTCTTAGATCTCAAGTTGTACTTAGGTTGGATCTCGACCATTATCATTTTAGTTTCTTGTTGAGAGCTACAAAGGTCAGTATGATCACTTTCTTCACCTTTAACCGACGGTTGTTGAGTGTTTAGAGATTTTTCATAATCTTCTCTAGTCAGATACGGTTGTGTGCAGTCATCACCGAAGTTCGTGACATAATTATCTAAATCTCCGAAATCTTGGAGATCGTTCGCCCCTATAAAATTTTCACTCTTTAGGGGAGCTTGTATTTTTTTATCTTCATTTCTTATTTTTCTTTGCTGGTTCGGGGGGTTGGGGTTCCTCTTGAAATCATTTTTGGCGAAAGAATCAACTTTGGCCTGTTCTAGCTCCATTCTGGATATTTTATTAGACAGTTCCTTAATTACCCTGGCCATATCGTCTACTTTGTCATCTGTGGATCTATTAGACCCTGACGGACCTGCTTGTTCTCTAAAGCGTTTAGTTTCTCGGTTTCTCGTTTCTACTTTAGCTTTAAGATTACCAGAAGCCATCATATTCGACTCAATTTCTACAACATCATCCTTCATTTGGTTTAGAGTGGCTCCCCTTCTTTCTCGCAAAAGGAGTGCAAAATCCGGTTCGAAAGCCCTTGCGAAAGTTACTTTGGCCGTGGGTTGGGACAGTTTAACCTCGGCTGGGATTTTGTTATACAACTTGTTGAATATTTGAATAAACTCCATAACTGTTTTTGAATTCTTTTTTCTTAAAGACCCAAATTTGGTTAAATAATATAGGTGGTCCTTTCTTTCGCCCCATTGTCTAAGGAAAGCATCTTCCAAGGCGTCATAAGACAAGATAGATGCTGCAGGTAGACTCCGAAACCAAGTTTGGACCTGGCCTTCGAAGGTTTGGACAAGAAGCCTTGAATACATGTCCTCATGTTTGATACCTAGGATGTCTGTGAATTGATCAAAGAAATTAATGTGTTCGGTTGCGGTCAGATCTCCTTCCCCAGTGAATTTTGGCAAATTTTTTATATAATTTTCGGGAAGGTCGTGTAGAGGAACGAGCAATACCAAGGGAGCGTATCTTGCTACAACTTTCACAAACACTCTGGGAGGGGGGCCAGGCCCTTGGCCTCCATCTCCTCCTATAAGATATCCTCCCCCTCCTCCAACGATAACCCCTCCACCTCCTCCTCCGGTGACTGCCATTGTTATCAGTGGAAAGTTGTAAAGGGGGTTTTGAAAGATTAAAAGTGAATCTTTACTTTCTTCACGGTGTGGAAAATCTAAGGAAGACTGGTAAGGGATGTGAGGGCTTGGCTCTTCGGACTTGAAAGAGATGTAGTCAGGGGAACCAATGGGTGTGGAAACCGAATTTGTAACACACTCATCAGAATTAGGTGAGGTCGGGAAATTTAACTGAAGAAAATATGGTATGTCTACTGCCGATGAACTTTCAAAAGGGCCCTTTCCTTTGTGTACTAAGGGGATTGTCGGATGAATCTCACTCCTAACTTTGGAGGAGTTTGACGTTAGATATCTAGTATCAAAGAGAGGACTGCATGAAGTTGAAGGTAAAAAACAACTCTTAGTCTTTAGTTGTGGGTGTTTAAGCTTATAGACTGCAGCGGTTGGCTTAAGAGAGCCTCTCGCCTTTAGAATCTTCTCGGGATCGGTAACAGGTGTAATCTTCTTACCATCGGAGTTTTGTCTAGTATTCCTTCGACTGGATGCCAGTTTATTATTTGTGGAGTCGCCAAGTGAAAGATTGGAAAGCCTTAAAAATGTGTGTACTCTTTGTTCACTATCAAAGGGTAACACTTTCAACAAAAAAACAATGTCGTTTTCCCAGGGAAAAATATTTCGTAACTTCGGTCCCTGGAAACAATGCCAAAAAGATGTTGTTCCAGAGTCTGTACTTAAGTCTTAGAAGTACAGTGTCTAGGCATCCAAAAGTGGGTAAAGGGTGGAGAAAAGAGAAACGTCAACCTTCAGCAAGGGAAACTAGGGATGATTTATGTGTTGGCGTTGTCTAGCTTCCAATTGTTCCTGGATGTTTATATCATGTTCAATTGTTGCCCATAAACGTTCAAGTTCAACCCGGGTAGTGGTTGTTTTAAGAATAGTATTGAAAAGGTTTAAGGCAATGTGTGTTTGATTTGATAATCCAGGTTCGATATTGGGCTATGTTGGTATAGGGACAGTCATGGAGGAACAGTAAAATAAGAAAACCTCAGGGGGAATTTGAGTGTTGTCTCAATTCGGTCGTATAAAAGAGAGTTTACGGTTTCAGGAATGAAAAAGGAATGCAAATCAAAGGCTCTTTCCCGTAACTAGGTTATATTTTAATAAAATGTATGAGGTGGGAGAAAACATTTAGCTTTCTATCGAGTAAGGCTCCTATCAAGGGAGAATCTCACGTATAAACAGAAGAAGAAAAATGTGAAGAAATAACCCGATGAAGCATAAAATATATATAGAATTCTGAAAGTGTTGCCTGGTCTTATACCTGCTGATAGCTGGTACAGAGGAAAAACAATAAACAATATAGAAAACCAAAATTCATTCACTATAGTAGAGGTTGCACTAAATTATAGCGAAGCATTCATCAGATATGAATATGAAATGAAACGAAATATAAGATACAAGAAAACAAACTCATAACACAGTCGTGACATAATTGAGAATCTTCGGATTTGCTTTATATTAACTCTCAAAATGTAAAACCTCTGTTACAATCGACACAAAAAGGTCCAACCCTTTTTCTTTCTTTCTATGGTATATTTATATAGTTTTACAATAAGATGCAATCTCAATCGTTGCAAAATTTTCAGTTATGATAGGGAGGAGAGCAATTGCTGCATTTCTTCTTCTCTGTCTTTATTTGGTTCCAAAAGCTTGTCCTCGCGCATGCTCGATAAAGGTGACACATCTTTCAACCAGCCAAGATATCAGCCTTGACGGTTCTTCTTGACAACTGGCTTCAAAAGAGTAACAATCTCGGGCTAATTGCGGTAACCTTTCTTCCATCTGTCTGTCTATGATGTCTATCGCACACAATTGCACACTTGGTTTAATCATACATTTATCTATTTGGACTATGTCTGCCATAGTCACTTGTGAGATCTCTGTCGAATCTCTTTCCTCTTTTTCCTTTAAATCAAGTGAGATTTTCACCATATTCATTTGAATCAATGTCTCTGCATTACCTTCGCTAACAATGCCTAGCAGATTACCATCTATAGAACTAAAAGTCTCTTCTAAGGATTTTGTTACCCTCTTGGCTTGCAACTTACCTTTTGAGATGTTGTTCTCCCATTCCTTTAATAGAATATTTCCTCTGGTCTACTCCGAAATGGGAAACCTGGGAATACTTCTCGATTCCCTGTTGTTTGTAGCTATCACAGCCTCTTGAAAAGTGACTCGTACCACTCTAGATTTTCTTTCTCTAACAGATAAATTTTCCAAAAATTGATTAACCAGTAGGCAGTTGTCCCAAATCACCTCTACCTTGGCGAGTAAATTTCCCTGGGCCGCAGAAACTCTACTTCGAATCTCCATCGCCTGGGACTGGAACATCCCGATATTTATCACTTTACTTTCGGTGATTTCCACTCTAGCCTGTAGCTGTTCGATCAAATCTTTTTGCTGGCCCGCTTGTATCTGACCATTCTGAACCACCAACTCTACTTGTTCGAGCTTAGTCTTGAGCAGCTCTATCTCACTTTTATCGGCCAACCTTGCTTGCTCTATTCCTACACTCTCCTGGTCTTTGGCAGCCTCCGCTGCTATGGCTAGTCTGGCTTATAGGGTTTTGATGAGGCGATTTCTTCGTTTCATCTAGTTTTTCAAAACCCCGACTGAAAATTGGTTCACTGTGGCATATGCCCCTAATGTATCAGCTATTTCCATCGTGAACTGTTCATTCTTCTTGTCCTTCCCATCAATCAATACTTTGTATTTCTTGGCTGTCGATTCCCCTTCCTGATAGATTTCTCTCTTTACCACAGCCTTTCTCTTCTTATCAAAGAAGAACTCATTTGGAGGGATCTCTTCCACCCTTATAGGCCTCAATTCTTCATTTAAGATCCACCTTGTGTCAATATTTCCCTGAGTTGACTGCAAGGGAGTAATGGATACGATAGGATCTCCGATTTTCTTCGCTGATTGTCCTGAAGTAGTAACCAGAGTCTGCTTCTTCAGCGGGTCGGGAGTCTTTATCTCTGCTTTCAGACTCTTAGTTTTCTCTTCCCCATCCTGGTGTTTTTCTTGACCGGGATTCACATCCTTGGAGCCTTCGACATCATTTTGTTTCACCTCCGTTGTACTCGGATTCTCACCCCGTAATACTGCGAGAAGACAACTGCGTCGATGTTCTTGGAATTTCAGAACATCGGCCCTCTCTTCAGGTGCCAAGGTTTGTATCCGAGCTAAAATCTCAGAATAAGATCTTGCACCATGAAAAATATCATCCGAGGGTGAATTTTCGTGTTCAAATCTCTTGAGTCCGCAACTGGCCAAATGATTACTCACGACCCTTTGCGGATCGTGCTTCTTGAATTTAATAAGGACCAATTTTAGGTCTTCCAGGGCTGTTGCCTCCGCTTTAGCATGCCTAAAATCTAACAAAGAATATGAATTTAAATGAACAGGAAAAGGTGGCCATACCTTCTTTGAGTATCCCTTAAGCTCCTTGCTTATGCCACCGATTACTGTTTATCTAGCAACTTCATGACAAGCCATCTTGTCGGGGATAAATAATGGCAATGCATGCGGGGGAACATAAGCCCCGAAAACTCTAAGATATGAGAATTCGGCTTCTAAATACCAGTCAGCTATACTGCTCAAATTCATCACTATACTGTCTGAGATCCTGGGCGGTGGGTGGCCGAAAATAGTGACATGCAACAATACCATCACCCAGTTGAAGATTTCATATACAAAATATGTCGCTTTGTTTTCCCACAATTTCGAATGATAGACATGGATGGGCTCGGCCTCTACTGGAGTCCAACTCCATCTCATTAAGGGAAATGGTGTTAGAAAGCACACGACGTCCATAATGTATGCAGACATAAAAAATGAAGAAATCTTTCCTCTCTCTTTCTGTGCCCGATACTCTGTAACCCAACTGGTCAAGCTATCAGACAACATTTTTGCCTAGTTGAAGGAACAACCTTCGACAACTTGATGTATTAGAGGCACCCATTGAAGAAAGAAATGTGAGGTGTCTTCCCTCCCGTATAATCTACATGTCATCATAGCTACATACTTGAACTGTGGTTCCAAGGAAGCTATTGAATATATACCATTACTGTTTGCCCTGAACTTCACAGGGTGTGAAACCAAATCTCTTATTAATCTAGACATAGTCTTGTCATACTGCACACATTCCTTTTGTTTGAACTTCTCCAAGAAGTCGGCATCATATGTAAGGTCAGACACTGTGGGAAACTTGTACATAGCTTGCAGATGTTTAGGTCTGAAAGTCTCGATGGTGACCTTCTGCTCATTGATGATGGTTCTGGTTGGTATGTCCACATGGTCTAATGCCCATCGGACCATATCATAGTAAGGGAGCAGTTGTGGCCTGGCTGCTACTTTATGCATTCCCGATTGAATGATGATCTTATATTTGGTGGTTATGTCATCTTTTTCATTGTCGCCAGAATCATCTGAATAATCCACTATTTTGGCCTGTAGAACATCAGAAATGAACAATCAGTTCGGGATAGAGTCGACACTTCGAGGTGAAGTATCAACGATGTTATCCGAACCTTGTCCTGAAACCTCAACGCTGGCTTTAGATGCTTTTCGCGGGGCCATGGCAGGAGATCCTGCTTTATCTCTTCTGCGATAAAAATATGTATACATACATAAGTTAGCTCGTTGAGAAAGTGTGCTTTGCGTAATATAGAAGTGAATTTGTTATAACGAATAACAACTCTATATATTCAAAAACTTGGTACTTTTTAAGAATAGATCAGTCAAATCTTGTTAAAAAATAAATTTAGCAATAAAAACCCAATCTTTATTTGTTGATTCGCCTTATTTCTAATTAATGCCATAAATTTTGGCAGTTCAAAATGTCAGTTGGCGTAAGGAAGAACTAAGACTACCTCGTAAACTGTGCATGCATCAAATCACGGGAGATACTGGTTTAGCTTAATTAATCTAGTTTTACCAAAGTTAATTAATCTTTCAGTACTCATTGTATCGAGAATTTTTTCTTTAAGCCTTTGAACCTCTAACACCCGAAATTACGATGATTGACTTTGGTTAATAAAAACGTAATTGTGATTAGGTGCTTAATTAATTACGTAATTATTTATATTGCCATATCGCGACTCAGAGCTTCAAAGGTATAACTTCTGGGAAGTTTGCATGCCGAGTCGCGAAACCGCAAGATCGCGATGATATGTTTTAATTAAAAGGGAGGATAAAATCGGATTAAGTGTTTAATTAATTATGTTCATATCTTTATCGCGACTTCGCGATCAGGGCTTATACAGTGTATCTTTTTAAAAGAGAACACGCCAAGTTGCGAATTTCCGACAAAACTTAACCATGGCTAAGATTTTACCTTTAACCTTGAAACGAGTTACTAAAATAAGAAATTCGTGATTTCGGCTATCGGGGTTATGACAATAAGACTTTTGGATTTAGTGAACACCGAGACGCGAAAACTTGATGATGTTTAATCGTGATTTAGGAAAATTTTACTCTCGTTACTGCCCTAGGTAAAATTTTAAAACGATTTCGTCGTTTTGTTGTTTGGGACTTGTGAACTATGTGATCTATAACATCCAACATATGAAATCCCAAGGTAGAACAAAGGGGGAAATTTTTTGATGAAAAGTAGAACTCGCCTTGAGAGTACAATAACTATCATCGCTCATGTGATAAGACTTCAGAGAATTTGAAACCACAGATGGAAAATACGAAAAACATCTTTCAATTTCGAGCATTAAGACATGAAATTCGAGATGGGCTAAAAAAAACAAAGGCGGCTCCAACACCTTCCACCACTAGATGTCAATCTGACCCATTGGGCTTCTAGAAGTGCCCCAACACTTCCTTTACCACATTCAGGATCAACATTTAGTCAACCATTTTATCTTAATTTTAACAATTTAATTTCTAATACCATTTGGACTATTCCCTTAGAGAACAAATGAAATTTTGAATTATGTTACTTACTGAATATCCTATTTCAAAAATCCAAAGTATCTTTAGGTCAAGATCGGCCTTGACCATTACACCTGGAATTCTTCCTTCTGTTCAAACACTCTATATTTCTACATCTTTGTTTATCATCTTGATTGGAAAAACCTTGTCCAACAATTCTCGTACCCAGAAACCAAATTTATTTCTCAATCCACTTGAAACCCGAGAGCTGCACATGCTCTCCCTTTTCAGGGAATGGTCACCAGAATCATTCCTATGATCATGAGGGGTTATACACCTATACTAGGTTTAACCCTTCATTAAATAAATAATCATTACTACTACGAATCCTTTCCATCTGTTCACATTGCTATTTTTTTTAGTTTAAATCTTAGTGTTCTTCAACATAATCCCATTCCTGTAGGACCGAATTTCATTTCCCAAGAAATGATAGGCTCCCTTTTCCACAGACTAGATTGATTCAATATCGTTGGGGTAAAATCCCAACTGTATTGTAAATCTACATCCTTCTACTCAAGGAAATTATGCAGATGATTTATGTTTGGCTGTAATATTCTCCACATGCTCATCTTAACCTTGATAAATGATTCTTACGACTATACAACAATGCATACAATTTCATAGTGAAGTCAACTTATTTATTTGGGAACATTAGCAACATACCGTGCCAATTTCCAAAACATCTATCAACTGTAAAGGATCTTATTCCTCTCTTTAGTAGAGGTTTTCTACGCCTCTTAGGAGTGCAGTAAGATAGGGTGTTACCCCTTAAATTCCTCTAGAAATGTTTTCATATGACTCGTGCATGAGCCCAAGCAGGCCAAGTGTTGTTTTTGTACTCTGATACCAATTTGTAACACACCCATGGTGGGGGCATCAAATTTTCTCTCTTCTTTGGAGAATCAAAACCCCCATTCGGGGTTTCTATCCCATTTTGCTCTTCCAGAGCTTTTCGGCCACATTTTCCATGCTTCGAACCAAGATCAGAGATGGCGGGTAGCCTCTCCCAAGTTCTTTGGGTTCTTCCATCCATCTATACTCGATATGACCATGAGTTATGACCAGACGCCAAGACAACGGGCACCAAGACAACCATCGCATGAATCCTCTGGAGTGGAAAATATCTGAAGTTCATAATTCGACGTCACGTGTCCTCAGAGTTTTAGACGACCCTGATTGACTTCAGGACTTCGACGTTTGGGAATTTCAAACGCTCCAAAGGATTTTCTCCCTGAATTACTTTCGTACCCGGAGTTACAGATCGAGCACCACACGTCCCTTGTGATCAATGGTTATAATCTACTTTGGGACTTCGAAGTTCGGGAGTTTCAAACACTCCAAACCATTTCTCCTCTGAAGTACTCCTTACCTGGAGTTACATATTGAGCACCATGTGTCTTCCTCGATCAACGACTGTGATCCACTTCGGTACTTCGACATTCGGGATTATCAAACACTCCAACGCCTTTTTCCTCCGAAGTACTCTGTACCTGGAGTTACAGATCGAGTGTCACAGGTATTCCCTGGTCAACAGTTGTGATCCACTTAGTTACTTTAGCGTTCAAGAGTTTTTAACTTGCGTGACCCCACTTTATGATCCAGAATCAGATCCAGGATTCTTCCCAGGTCCAAAAAAGGCTCAAAAATGAAAGTTCTCGGAATAAGATGAAACCAATTCCATTGTGACTGTCTCGTCGCGCTAGTTCTGACAATATATTTACTTTATCAAATAGACAATGTATGCAAGAGTTATCACACTCTAACCGTTTTCCCATACAACTAAAAAGTCAACAGGTCAACTGGAAAAAGTCAATGATGATGTCATCATGACGTCCTGTTGACATCATCATGATGACATCAAAAAAGTGAGATGTGGAAGAACATGCATCAGGGTGAGTGGGTACTGACAGGTACCAATACAGCATTGACAAGTGGTGTTTTCTCTGGTAAATTAGGAGGTGCCACATGGCCCAGACTTGGGCTGCCACATGGCACTCGGAGGTTGGCTCGATCGTTGGATAGTGAAAATTTTTGCGGAGTTAGTAGGAATTGAACCTTGAACCCCTCCACCAAGCAAAGAGATTTAACAAAGGGCCGAGTACCATCGTGCAGTGGATGTTTATTATTATATGATGTCATATTAAATTTATTTAAAGTGTATGTATGAAGAGTTGGGGCAGAAAGGGGCTGGGGCTAAGCCCCAACCCATGGTTTATTTGATTACTTGTGACCACAATGAATAGGGCACGGGCGCGGGTGCCATGTTTATAACCACCAATGCACGCGTTGTTAGCACCTTACACCAAACATTTTAGGGGCCTGGAACCAGGGGATATGCGACCCCAAGGGCGAGGTCCTATCACCATAACACAACATGACCAAGGATTTCGGAAAAGGGGATGGCGCTTGGCCACCTAAGTTGCATATGACCTCAATTTGGAGCGCGCGCCCAGCCCTAGGGGATATTTTTGAATTTTGGTTGCAGAAGTGGGTTTTTACCATATTATAGTGGATTTTTATTGATTTTATGCCTGTTAATGGAGAATTTTGCCCATTTTGGGGGGATATTGGGCTCTTTTTTAGGCCAGATTTTGGGAGGAAGTTGGGAAATGAGAACTAACTCCAGATCTATATAAACCAGGCCTTCTTGAGGCCATGGAGGACATTCAAAGCAGATTTATGCTAAAGGAAAGCCAAGCCAAAGCCATTTTTATGCAGGGAATTTGTTGAGGAGTGCACCTTTGCGGGACATTTCTAGGAGCTCTGGTCATCCATTTTGAGTGTCATTTCTTCTATTGGGTTCTAGAAATCCGAGAGAAAAAGAATAGATCAGTCTTGTAGACTTATGGCACTGTTGTGATGTACTTATTAAGCTTTGAACAAAAATAAAGAAGCCTCACCCAGTAAGACACAAGTCCATAGATGTAGGCAAGATTGTAGAACTTCGTTATCACTTCTCTTGTTATGGTTTATTGTTCTTATTGCTTCATTTCAGTTTTGTATACATGTTTATGGCTATGATATATTCTCATATCTTCTTCCTCTTTTATTAAGCTTCTTAAATGGTTAATAAACGCATGCATAATAACTCAACCACAATCATTTAAAAGATTATTTTCTGATCAAGTGGTATCAAAGCTAGTTGACATTTGGATTTGAGTTTTGCATGTTAACCAGGGAAAAGCTATAGTGTGGTGAAGGCGAGCTTGTTGAAGAGAATCCATTAATTGTATTGAGAAAGAGAGTTGCTCACAGTGAGAATATGGCATCGGAAGAGGGGCTTTCTCAGGATGAGAAAGAGTTTCGAAAAACTTTCTTTGCCATGTCGGGGATGATGAAAGTTTTGTATGAGGATTACTTGGAACGTAAAAGACCAGTTTTCGGTGAATCTTCAATGGGAAAAAGTGAAGAGGGAGAGGATCCTCCTCAGATTCGTCCTTCACCTCCATCATCACCTCCTTCTTCTCCTTCTCCTTCAAGTTCAAGTTCTAAATCCAATAATGCAAAGAACCATGTTCATAAACATAAGAATGAAATGCCATTATTCAAACTTGATGTTAAATTTGAGTTACCCATATATGATAGTGAAGTTAATTCAGAGAGACTTGACAATTGGTTCAGGAAAATGGAGGTTTACTGCAGTGTGCAACAGATCAAGGATGAGACCAAAAAAATCAAGTTGACATCTTTGAGACTTGCAGGCACAACTCTCATTTGGTGGAAAAGTAATTTGCAAAATGGAACACAACAAGTGGGTAATGTATTTCCATCATGGAAAAGTTTCATTTCTACACTTAGGAAACAATTCTATCCTTTGGGTTATAAAGAAAAAGAATTAATTGAATGACAAGCTTTAAAACTAAGAAAATGACAAACAATGCAAGAGTATATAGATGGATTTCGAAAAATGGCATTGATGTTATATATCCCTTTACATACACAGGAAACCCTTATGAAGTATATAGGAGGTTTATCTGCAAATATTAGAGATATTGTATTTATGTTCGGACCAACTAACCTTGATGAGGTTTTTGTTCAAGTTGCATATATTGAAGCAAGGAAAGTAGGTGTATCAGGAGAATCGTCTTCAAGGAAAGAGGACAAGAGGAAGTGGCATGGAAAAAAGGAAAATGAAGTGACAAGAAAAGACGAGAATCCCTCTTGCAAGCATTGCAAGAAAGAGGGGCATGGTGAGGAAAGATGTTGGCAGTTGCATCCCGAGAAGAGGCCGAAGTGGTTCAAGGAAAAAAAGGGGAGGCAAATAGTTGCAGTGACAACACAACTGATCGACTTGGGATCAAATTCAGGTGACGAATCAAAGGTCTCATTGGTTGGTATGACAGGTAAAATTGGTGAAGGAATTGATTGTAGAAGTAAATTGTTTCATACAAGGGTAATCATGTGACACACTAAGATAGACACATTAATCGGCAGTGGATCTCAATCTAATCTAATATCATAAGAATTGGTTAAGCAATTGATCCATGTGGATATCGGTGGCCACCCACCTTTTCCAAATGGCTCAAAACAATTTTCTGGCGATTTTGGCAATTTACTATTTTTAGCAGGTTTTAACTTCTGGGGCCATTTTGAGGGTCCAAATGAAGGTTTTTCGAGATCAAGGTTCTAAATTATAGCCAAAGGCATGATTGAACCCCCAAAATGAATCTCCTCGATAATACCTTTCCAACGAGATATCACACGCCTAAAACAGATATCGTATGCAAAAGTTACGACCCCGGGAAGTTGATGTACTCACTTACCCAAACGGGGCCCACATGACTTTTGGCGCTTCATCTCCTAGGGTTAGGTTTTTGGATGTCTAGGACTTTTGGCATTCCCATTTATTGTAAGAGGGCCTTCAGAACCTCATTGTAATCATCTTCTGGCGAATGCGAGTAGCCGTCACATCTCTTCTCAGAGATAAGCTGCCACCATTCTAGCAAGTCTTTCACTCTGTATTTTTACAGTCTTTGTACATTTCTCTGATTAATAGAAATCGTGTATTACTATATATATATGTTTATGGTTGCATCTCTGATACATTTCTGTTATATTATTGAATATCTTCAATATCTCTATGCATTTCTTTATTATACCTCCGCTCTCATTTCGTGCCGAAAATAATCCGGATCGGTGGTATCAGAGAAGGCTGCTCTTGATCATTTTTCAGTGCATGTCCCCGACGAGGTCCGAGTATAGCAATTTGGGTCTCGATCTTGTCTCTCTTGAGGAAAATCGCTCTCACACACCCAAGAAACCCTCAATGGCGGAAGAAAAGAAAAACGATGGAGCAGACGATCCTATTAGTCTGTTGCTTGAGCAAGCTCTCACGCGACAGAGGGACGAAATGATGGAGAA
>ML780105.1:117089-170756 GCA_009831015.1 Picea engelmannii
CGTAGTGTCATTATTACTCTGGGGGGTCATCTCTACAGGATACCAGAGGTAGTTCCAACTACTGCCCCACCTAAACAGTGCCGCAAGGTAGTATCTCATACTACAAAATTCATCTTCTCCACAATTTGTTCAAAGGGTGAACATAAGGATACTGCAACCACCACAGTTTCGGCCAAAGAACCTTTTATCCAACAGAAGAAGGTCGACAAGGTTGCAGCAAAGCATGAAGATTCCTTCTGCACACAGTCATCTAAAATATCCAGACTGGTTAAAAAGTTCCAAACCTTCCAGCCACAGTTTCGTGACAGATTTCCACAAACTATGCAGTGTGACTTCTCCAGCAAGACAAGCAACTCACCAAGATGCAGATTCAACAAATGCTTTTCCCTCTCCCCCAGGAACTCAACACAATGGAGACAATTGCTTCCTAAGGAGGGAGGATTGATCCAGGTGGATATCGGTGGCCACCCACCTTTTCCAAATGGCTCAAAACAGTTTTCTGGCCATTTTGGTAATTTACTATTTTTAGCAGGTTTTAACTTCCGGGGCCATTTTGAGGGTCCAAATGAAGGTTTTTCGAGATCAAGGTTATCAATGATATCCAAAGGCATAATTGAGCCCCCAAAATGAATCTCCTCAATAATACCTTTCCAATGAGCTATCACACGCCTAAAACGGAGATTGTATGCAAAAGTTACGACCCCGGGAAGTTGATGTACTCACTTACCCAAACGGGGCCCACATGAATTTTGGCGCTTCATCTCCTAGGGTTAGGTTTTTGGATGTCTAGGACTTTTGGCATTCCCATTTATTATAAAAGTGCCTTCAGAGCCTCATTGTAATCATCTTCTAGCGAATGCGAGTAGCCGTCACATCTCTTCTCAGAGATAAGCTGCCACCATTCTAGCGAGTCTTTCACTCTGTATTTTTACAGTCTTTGTACATTTCTCTGATTAATAGAAATCGTGTATTACTTTATCTCTATGTTTATTGTTTCACCTCTGATACATTTATGTTATATTATTGAATATCTGCAATATCTCTGTGCATTTCTTTATTATACATCCTCTCTCATTTCGTACCGAAAATAATCCAGATCAACAATTGGGGTTAAAAACACAAACACATCATAAGCCTTACACACTTAAATGGATAAGCGATCATCATTAAATGCACATAACAGAGTAGTGCACAATCAAATTTGCAATTTCATCTAAGTATGTGGACGAGGTAACATGTGATGTTGTGCCATTAAGTGAATGTGGAATGGTCTTAGGTAGTCCATACTTATATGATCGTAAGGCAATCTTCTACAGGAAAAAGAATCAATATCAATTAACCAAAGCAGGTCAAGATTATGTGGTTCATGCTCATCACGTTAAATCAAATAAAACACTTCAAACAATGGAACAATTAAAAAAGGAAGTTCAAGTAAGAAACAAACCAATAATTGTTTCAAATGAAGTAATCGATCTTAAGCAAGAACAAGAAATGATTGTTGAATGGAAAATCAATCATAGTTTGCTTCAAGATAAGCTCATGTCATGCAAATATTACAAGTATATCAACACATTTGCAGTCATATTTTTTATACTATCATTAGAAATGTTGTCTACATGGATGATAGTGGCTTCAGTGAAATGTGAAAGGGTTCAAATGGCTAACAATATGTTGTCAATTGTCATGATTGTGTTACAGTTGATCCTAATAAGACAGTTGCCCAAGACAGAGTTCAAAGATAGAGGACAAGCCAGGTGGCCTATCCAGAGCTTGTTGACTGGTCAGTAACCTTTTCGGGACCAAAAGGTCCTTTAGTGGGGAGGTGTGATCTAGAATCGGGTCCAAGAGGCTTCCCAGGTCCACAAAAGGATAAAAAAATGAAAGTTATCGTAATCGGATGAAACCAATTCCATTGTGACTGGCTCGTCGTGTTGATTCCGGCCATATATTTACTTTCTCAAATGGATGTTGTATGCGAGATTTATCACACTCGGACCATTTTTCCAAACAGTTAAAAAGTCAATAGGTCAACTGAGAAAAATCAATGATGATGTCAGCATGATGTCATCATGCTGGCATCAACAAAGTGACATGTGGCAGCACAAGAAACAGGGTGATTGGGCAGTGACAAGGACTAATACAACATTGACAAGTGGCATTTTCTACAACAAATTAGGAGGTGCCACGTGGCTCAGACTTGGGCTGCCACGTGGAACCCGGAGGTTGGCTCGATCGTTGGATAGTGAAATTTTTTGTGGAGTTAGCAATAATCGAACCCTGAACCTCTCCACCAAGCAAAGAGCCTTAAAAAAGGGTCGAGTACCATCGCACCATGGATGTTTCTTATTATATGATGTCATATTAAATTTATTTAAAGTGTATGTATGAAGAGTTGGGGCAGAAAGGGGATGGGGCGTGGTTTTTTTTATTACTTTTGACCACAATGAATAGGGCACATGGGGCATGTTTATAACCACCAACGCGTGCCTTGTTAGAACCTTACACCAAATGTTTCAGGGGGTTGGAACTAGGGGATAGGCCCACCCTAAGGGCACGGTCCTATCACCATAGCACAACATGACCAAGGATTTTGGAAAAGGGGCCAACGCCCAACCCTTTGGGTTGGCACTTGGCCATCTAAGTTGCATGTGACCTCAATTTGGAGCGTGCGCCCAACCCTAGGGGATATTTTTGAATTTTGGCTATAGAAGTGGGTTTTTACCATATTATAGTGGATTTTTATTGATTTTATGCATGTTAATGGATATTTTTGCCCATTTTGGGGGAATATTGGGCTCTTTTTGAGGCCAGATTTTGGGAGGAAGTTGGGGAATGATGACCAACTCCAAATCTATATAAACCAGGCCTTCTTGAGGCCATGGAGAACATTCATATTAGATTTATGCTGAAGGAAATCCAAGCCAAAGCCATTTTTATGCAGGGAAGTTGTTGAGGAGCGAACCTTTGCGGGCCATTTCTGGGAGCTCCAGTCATCCGTTTTGAGTGTCGTTTCTTTTGTTGGTTCTATATATATGGGAGAACAAGACCATATCAGTCTTGTATCCTTATGTCACTGCTGTGAAGTACTTATTGAGCTTTGAATATAAATAAAGAAGCCTCACCCACTAAGACAAAGGCCCAGAGACATAGGCGAGATTGTCGAACTCCATTATCACTTCCCTTGTTATGGTTTTTTGTTCTTATTGCTTCATTTCAGTTCTGTATACGTGTTTATGGATGTGATATATTCCCATATCTTCTTCCCCTTTCATTAAGATTCTTAAATGGTTAATAAACACATGCATAGTAACTCAACCACAACCATTTAAAAGATTCTTTTCGGATCACTTTCCTCTGAAGTGGCTATCTTCTGAAAGGGAATATCTACTGACACATGTCCTCATATGTCGGATGAATCAGATGAACTCTGGCTCTCCAAACTTCGGGAGTTCTTTTTCAACACATCCCCTTTTCTCCCAGAGTGACTTCCTCTGAAATGACATATTTTCTGCCACACGTCCCTTCCAACGGATAGCTGGGATGACTTCAGGACTTTGGACTTCGAAAATCCTTGTGCCTTCACACTTCGATATTCCCAAAGTGACTTCTCTATAGAGTGCAGAATCTGACAACACCTTTCATGTTGGCTTGGACGACTCAGATCTACTTCGACTCTTCATCTCTTCGAGAGCTTTTCGATGCAAGCTCCTCTTGTCTCCCAGAGTCAGTCAACGCCCGGTTGACCATGACCTCAATTTAAAGGTTTGAGGGTATATACGCGACCCTATAGATCTATGACTCGTAACTTCCATTTAAGGGTCCCTTGGGTCCTAGTGCATTCCACTCCGAGAGGAACACTTGGAAACCCCATCACTCGTCACGAGGGATCCCACATGATCTCGACATTAATACTCGTGTCCCCACGATTGAACAGTCATGTGGGATCATGAAGGATCCTTAGATCCATGGTCCACATCAACTTCAGTACTTCAGGACTTTGGGACTTGGGGGTTTTAGTGTTACCAAACCTTTGTCCTCCTGAATTGGTCAACACCGGGCTGACTAAATCGTAGATCCGACGGTCGGGATAGTTCCCGGGCATCTATAGATCTACAACCCAAATTTAGTTCAGGACTTCGGGGGATTCACCTCCCTTGCAATGGATATGCTCAATTTGTCGAACTCGTGAATTCCAAAGGGCTTGAAGGTTTAACGTCCATGTTCCTTCTCTATATCCAACAATCGTGAAGAACTTCGGCTCCTCCCAAACTAATCTCATCCATTCATCTTTCAAACGAAGGGATATCTCCTTTAGGGGCTTGAAACTCACTATTATACCTGAGTTCTGTAAGCTCCTTAAACACTTAAGTATTTTGCGCTAATTCTCTTGAACTTAACACTTAGATAAATCCTTCGTGCACCTCTTGCGCTCATCTATCAACTCTAGAACTCAAGGGGGGGTAGAGTTCTTGATCTCTGCCCGCCTCACAGAGGATCTATGCACACTTTCACTACCTCTCCTAACCTTGATCAACCCCTTCCTTCAGAATGTCTGGGAGTGTTGGCATGCACAGGTGAGGCTATGCCCAAAGTCAACAATTCACATTTTATTTATTTTAACTTGAGCCACCACAGGGCTCAGGCATTTACATGTACAGGCCATAGAATTTCTTATTTTATTAAATACACAATTAGACACAATTGAAAGGATACAATATAACCATTAAGAAAACATGTCCCTCCCTGCAACATTCATAGGATATCCAACTTTAATTCACAATTACTACTTAAATACACATGATGTGAGATTACTTATCTATTACAGGTGGTAGCCAACTAACTGACTATGGGTGTTCGTCCTTCCACCCAACTATAGACTCAAAGGCATTCATTCGTAGCGCTCTGGATACCCCTGTGCCAAGCCATGATATCACCAGGGAATTTATGCCAATTCTCATCTATCCTTTCTCTTTCACATCTTCTGTGAGGTTTATCAGATGCTTCCTCAACATAAAGCTCGCGACCTTCTACTCAGGTCCCGTTCTCTTCATATTCTCATATATCTCCCTCTCTGTCATGACCTCGACGAGGTTTATCAGATGCTTCCTCAACATCAAGGTTGTGGCCTTCAACTCGTTCTCTACTGGCCGAATAATGTTCCTCGCATTCTTCACTCTTCCTTTTATTTTCTGGCGTGCCTTGCACGCACATCCCTCCTATCATGTTCCTTCTTCTAGAAGAAAACTCGGGTCCATCTGGGTTTGCAGGACCTTGTGGTACTTCGGGCTTACCTTCTATAGCTAGACCATGCTTCCATTCATGGGGTAGTTGATGGTTCAACTACCAGTCCTTTTCTTATTAACAGATCTCTTATAGTTTTCACATTCTTTCCTCTAGTGATATCATGGCTAGTACTTTCAAGGCTTCACACCCATAGTCAGTTATTGACAATTCAAACAATAATACAATTACATTGTTCCCATGCCACAACATGGTAATCCTAATTAATGATTAATTACAAGTTGGTTACATTAACCTTCTTAGTTGAAGCTTCATTGTTTTCCGAAATTGTGGAATTATGTCGTGTAAGTGACTTGAAAGGCTATTGCGATTTTTTGTTTTTACACGAAGTTTGGCTAAGGCCGTTGAAAGAGGTCCAATTTCAACGAATTTAAGGGAACTACTCAAACATTGGTGAATTTAGTGGTGGAATATTCTATTCGAGGAGGCTATAGTAAGAAAGTGTTCCTCTTAGGACTATTTATGTCGAAAAATTAACTAAAGTTGTCAGGAGAGGGGAATTGGCTCATAAATCATTCATTAGTGGGGTAATTTGATAGGAATCATCCAACTAAGCTTTTACTTGGAACATTTTAAAAAAAAATCGTTAAAGACCAATCCATTTAGAACTTTGGTAGATAAAATTCTGGTTTGTAGTGTGAAGCAAAGGTGGTTGTTGTTGCAGCATGGAGACCGATGACCTATGCGACCTGCGTAGAAACTTGAGATCTGGAGGATCGATGATATTTGTTGTTTGCAGGAGGAAAAATTTGCTGAGAATCGATTCGTTGTTTGTAATTGTTTATTTGTTGTTGCAATATCATGTGGATGGATCGTTGAAGTGTATTCTATTCGAGTGGATGCATATCTAAACAAGTAGAGAGTGGAAGGGATCTAGGAGACAGATTGTTTTCATGTGGTGTGAAGTAATTTATTGTGCGTAGAGAAGGCCATAGAAGAGCCTGCCCACTGTTATTTGTTTTTGTAGCTGCCAGAAGTGGAGTCATCATGCTAGAGTGTAAATGTATTGACCTTCAAAAAATAGATCTAGCTAAACAATGATACACACATTTGCAGAGAGAATTGGAAAAAGAAGAAGAAGGAGAGAAAGAATGGAAAGAATTCTCATTAACCGTTGTGAATAATGAATAATTTACGCATGATATACTCTGTACAACTCAATGAGTTCAACTTGAGGTGAAACAAGTCCACATA
This sequence comes from Picea engelmannii, assembly GCA_009831015.1. Taxonomy (NCBI): domain Eukaryota; kingdom Viridiplantae; phylum Streptophyta; class Pinopsida; order Pinales; family Pinaceae; genus Picea; species Picea engelmannii. Next base: position 123,585 of record ML780105.1, read on the forward strand.
GTGGTGGTCTAGAGTGATATGGACACACACCAACAGTTACGAGAGTGAACTGCTACCTATTCTAGTTTCTCAGGAAGTTAAGGGAGTGAACTGCCACCTAGTTGAGTTAACTAGTCATCTAGTCTTCAGTTAACTGACCGAAAAGAAAGTAGTGAGGAGTTAACTCAAGGAATCAAGGCTAATGCGCCACTTTGGTGATGATACCAAGGCAAGGTTGAATTAACATGGTGATGATCCCAATGTTGCATGGTGATGATCCCAATGCAACATCTAAACTCAACTAGTCAAACTGAAGTGTGAACTGAACGAGAATATTCTCCAGGTGCAATATTCTCTCCTAAAATATAGGAGATTGGATAATGACTAATTATGACTAATAAACAAATGAAAAACTTAGGAAAAAGAAATCCTAGGTGTGTGTGAAGTAACTCCAACACCCCCCCTGAACATCACTATGGTGAAAATAAAGATTGGGTCCCGGCAACAAGGCCATGTTAGGTACCCAAGTACAAAAGATACACTAAAAATAAAGTGAGGAAAGAGGGAAAACCTCATGGGAAAAACCCCCCCTCAAGGTACAATGTATGTAAAAAGAAGAACTACGGTTGCTAGGAAACTGTGTCCTTCATTCCAAGACGACCTCGCAGAGAATGGAATTTCTGCTCAATGAAGTTCTTGGTGAAAATGTCTGTCATCTATTATGCCGAAGGACATAACTGTAAGTTGATGATCCCCTCATGTACGAAGTCCCGGATGTAGTGCATCTAGATCTCGATGTGCTTCATCCGCTACCTCTGAACTAGATCTCTACAAAACTTCAGAGTGCTCTGGTTGTCACACCAGATGACGATCAGCTGATGAAACTGAATGCCTAACTCAGTGAGAAAATGTTGTGGCCACATAGCCTGAATGGTTATGTTAACTACCCCTCTGTACTCTGCCTCGGCTGAAGATAGAGCAATGGAAGCTTGCTTCTTACTCGACCAACAGATAGGCCTGGAACCAAGACTGAGTGAGTAACCAGATGTGGACTTGCGATCAATGCTATCTCCAGCCCAATCGGAATTAGTAAACCCAATGAGATCTAATGTAGAGTATGTTGCATAATGAATCCCAAAGGTGATGGTGCCCTGTACGTATCGAAGGATACGCTTTGCAACTTTCCAATGTAGCTCATGCGGCTCCTGCATGAACCTGGAAACTGCGCCAACTGCATATGAGAGGTTTGGTCTGGAGTGTGTGAAATACAACAAGCTCCCCACTAGTTGTCTGTATAGTGTGTTTTTAACCAATGGAGTCTCCCTGCCATCCTAAAGTTTAACTCCTGGTAGGAAAGGAGTTGGAGCAGACTTGCAGTCTGTCATGTGAAATCTCTCTAGGAGATCTCGTGCATATTTGGCTTGAGACAATTTGATGCCTGATGCATCTTGACTGATCTCAAGTCCAAGGAAGAAGTGTAGTGGACCCATGTTCATCATCAAAATCCTGTCATGAAGAATCCTCTTGACTGCAGCAATCGTTGTAGTCGAACAACCGGTGATCAGCAAATCATTGACATACAGAACTAAAAGTAGAAGTGAATCAACCATCTTGAGCATGTATACATTCGGGTCTAATTTACAACGTACAAAGTTTTGTGACAACAAGTAGGAGTCCATCTTGGCATACCATGCCCTCGGAGCCTTCTTGAGGCCATAAAGTGACTTATTCAGTCGACAGACCAAAGATGAGTCCTGCATAAATCCTTGGGGCTACTCCATGTAGATCTCCTCAGAGAGATCACTGTGAAGAAATGCATTCTTCATGTCCATCTGATGGACTTCCCATCCCTTGGATACCGCAATGGCAAGGGCCAACCGAATGGAATCCATCTTCACTACTGGAGCGAAGGTCTCATCATAGTTAATACCATGAACCTGCTAAAAACCTTTGGTGACAAGCCTGTCTTTGCATCTGCTAATTTGTCCATCTGCTGCGCTCTTGGTCCTGTAGACCCATCTGCATCTGAAAATTTTCCTCCCAGAAGGAAGGGGAACTAGATCCCAAGTCTGATTCTCGAGGAGGGAGTTGTACTCCTCCTGCATGGCATATTCCCAAAAGAGATTTCCAACAGCCTCGCCATAAGACTATGGATCTGAAGACCGAACCAAGAAGAGATGCCTGGAAGGAAATGGTCCAGTGGCAGTGAGTGCAATAGGAGGCTCCTCAAAATCAGATCGAGTCCTCCTAGTATCAGTTGGATCACCAACGAGATCCCCTGCATCCTGAAGAGTAGTCTATGCCCACTTGGGCCTCTGCTCTGGCTCTGCAAATTCATTTGGATGCTCTGACTCTACATCTGACTATACTGACTTTGAATCTGAATCATCTGATTCCTCTGAATCAGAACTCTCGTCTAAAGAAGAGTCAACATGTGCATGATCATCATCTCGGATAGGTGGAAGAGTGAAGGTGTCTGCATGCAACTACTAAGTTACATGCAAGACACTTTCCTCGAATTGGACACTACGCTCAATGATGAGTCGGTCCAAGGAAAGATCAATAAGCCGATATCCCTTCACACTGTCAGGGTATCCAACAAAAATGCACCCAGTGCTCTGAGGATCAAGGGCCTTCCTCTTTTCAGAGGGAATCTGGGCCCATGCATGTGAACCAAAAATGTGAAAGTGGGCCACTTCTGGTTTGAGGCCTCTCCAAGCCTCATAGGGGGTCTTATCCTTGAAAGATCTATGAGGAGATCTGTTTTGGATGTATGTTGCACAGTTAAGTGCTTCGGCCCATAGTCTCTGTGGTAGTGACTTTGCATGCAACATGCAAGATGCCATCCCCTTTAGAGATCTATTTTTTTGCTCAACAAATCTGTTTTGTTGTGGAGTGTAGGGAATTGTATGTTGCAACTGAATCCTTGCCTCATGGAAAAGATTATGAATCTCATGATTCACATACTCTCCCCCGTTATCAGTTCGGAGGACTTTGATCTTCTTTTCGGACTGTGTCTCAACCAAAGCTTTAAAGTCTTTGAGGTGTTGAAAGACCTCAGGTTTTTGCTTGAGAAAGTAGATCCAAGTAAAACGTGAGAAATCATCAACAAAAATGAGAACAAACCCCGCTTTGATGATCGATGGATGTGGAAAAGGACCCATGAGGTCACTGTGGATCATATCTAAAGGTGCGGAAGCTCGCTGAGACTTTCCTTTGATGAATTTCTCTTGAGGGTGTTTTTCAAGAACACATCCCTCACATACTCCCTTGGAGAAATGGATGTCTGGTAGACCATCAACTAATCTGTGCTTGCTAAGCTATTGCATGTATCTGAAATTCAAATGTCCAAACCTTTCATGCCATATCCTACTACATTGATCAGCATGAGTAAGCACTAAAGCAAAACCAGGTTCAATCAATTCAGAAAATGTATACAATCTAGACTGATGATTTATCTCACTGGTAGCAACCTTGGAGTTGGTTTGCATGTCGTAGATGTCCATGACATTTGGTGTGAATACAACTTTCTTTCCGATGCCGGAATTCCTCATTTCATACACAGAGAGAAGGTAGACATAAAGCTTGGGAACATGCAACACATTCTCGAAGCTTCCGTTGGTGAGTTCAATCCTTCCTTTTCCGGTGACTTCGATAGAAGAGTTGTCCCCCATCAGAATAGGAGGACCTTTGCATGCATCAAAAGAAGAATATACTACTTCTGAGGCAACCATGTGATGTGATTCTCCTGAATCTACGATGCAAGCATCGAGAGAGGAGTTGATTGCAATCAAGGCATGGCTAGAATTGTCTTTCTTGGATTTCATATCTTCTGGCTTCTTCTTCTTTGCACCCTCGGGGATTCAATCTCCAAGGTTTTTTTGCTAAAGTATATGAGACATCAGATCTATTTGTTTTTTCATGCATGTGGATTTCTAATGGAATCCTTTGTGACAGTACGTGCATTTCTCTCCTTTTCTTCGCTTTTCTCCTTTGGATCCGAAGGCATCGGTGAAGGGTTTTTTGTACCCTTCTTTCTTTGTATGTGAATGAGATTTCCGCTTATCTTTATCTTTATATTTATGATATTTGTGGCTGCCATCATGCACGGTGAGTGGATGTGCCCTTGGGCCTTTGATTATGCCCATGTTGATGAGCTTGGTTTGCTCTTGTGTCAGGGATTCGATAAAGTCCTCAAGAGAAGGCATCTTCCAGGTGACTCCAGAGGTGAATCTGACAGTATGGAATGTAGATACGAATACCAAGAATTTAGGACCAAGCTTGGAGAGAATGGTGAGAACCATTTGTTTCTTCTCCTTCGATTTATCAATCCCGCAAGCTTTGAGTTGCAACAGTAAATCCTTGAATTTTGTAAAGAAATCCTGGATATTCTCGAAGCTTTTTGGATCCAATGTGAGAAGCTCCACCTCCAGCATGTGTCCCCTCATCTCATCCTGTTTTCCAAAGAGCCCTTTCAATATGGTCCAAGCTTCATTGAGAGTCTTACAGGAAGATATATAAAAAAGGAGATCGGGAGAAATAAGACTGCAAATTGTTCCGAGTGCCTCATCCATGTGATTTAAGTACTTGGATTTTTCTATGGCTGATGTCGGATCTGTATCTGTATTCATGGTTAATCTATACAACCCTTTAGATCGGAGATGGCTATTTTCTCCTTCCATGCAAAATAGTTGTAAGGTGTAAGAATGAATTCTTTTTGGAATTCCATCTTTCCGATGTCTTCAATCTTTTGTACATGCAAATTTTTTTTGGTGTAGCTCTTTCTTAGCACTCCGTCAGCTCTGATACCATGTAAATGTGTTGACCTGCACAAAATAGATCTAGCTAAACAATGATACACACATTTGCAGAGAGAATTGAAAAAAAGAAGAAGGAGAGAAATAATGGAAAGAATTCTCATTAACCGTTGTGAATAATGAATAATTTACAAATGATATACTCTGTATAAATCAATGAGTTTGACTTGAGGTGAACCAAGTCGCCATAGTGGTGGTCTAGAGTGATCTGGACACACACCAGCAATTACGGGAGTGAACTACCACCTATTCTAGTCTTTCAGGCAGTTACAGGAGTGAACTGCCACTTACTTGAGTTAACTAGTCAACTAGTCTTCAGTTAACTAACTGAACAAAAAGTAGTGAGGAGTTAACTCAAGGAATCAAGGCCAATGCACCACTTTGGTGATGATACCAAGGCAAGGTCGAATTAGCATGGTGATGATCCCAATGTTGCATGGTGATGATCTCAATGCAACATCTAAACTCAACTCAACTAGTCAAACTGAAGTGTGAATTGAAAGAGAATATTCTCCAGGTGGAATATTCTCTCCTAAAATATAGGAGACTGGATAATGACTAATTATGACTAATAAACAAATAAAAACCTTAGGAAAAAAAATCCTAGGTGTGTGTGAAGTAATTCCAACATAGAGGAATTAAACATTGAAGCAGTATGCGTGATCGAGCCAACTGTTGACATTGCCATCGTAAAATTTATAGCATTGCAACTCTATTCAATTTCCTGGCTCGTATTTGCAACAAAGAACGTGAATTCCCCACACTGTGACTGTTGAATTGATCAAAGCTCGTGTGATCTCACTAAAAATATATTTTTGAGCTCGTTCATTGTTGTATCGCCTCACAGATTTTTCCATCATCTACAGATCAAGATCGAGTAGCATTGGGACATCTTTGGCACCATCTCTAACGTCATGTTGCTCATGGAGGTGATACTGAGAAAAAACAAGCTCGTGGGTTTGATTCCCACCAAAATTACCCAGTTGTCGAATTTAAAGAAGTTGGACGTTTCAGGTGTCTGATGCAATCCTAAAGTTCTCATCCATTTGTGATAATTATCAGTTGTGGAGTATTGTAGGAGCCTCGTAAAAATTTGATTGGAGGAGCTGCATGAAAGATGAATTGAAGTGTCGTGTGAAGGATAGTAGAATGTAGTATGTCTCCTTTTAATTAAGGTTTTCTGAATTTTGTGACCTTGCTTCATATTTGCAACACTGCATCACCTTTTGAGTTGTAGAAATGAGAATGCAACCTTATTGAATCCAATAGAAAGTGAAGTTGTCATGGGACAACAAAGGAAAATTAAACAACTATGGAGAGAGTTGAAACACATGAGGAGAAATAACTGGCAGTACAAATCATTATATTTTGCAGATAAATATGATGTGTTTTCAATTGAACAACCCATGCTTGAGAATCAGAATGAAGTGTTGGACCAGATCAATGAAGAATCTGATGAAATATATGAAATAGTGATGACAAATTTGCCATTCTTTTCAGGTATAGATTATGAACCTTGGGCAACTAAAATGAAAAAATTACTATGGTTAGTAGATTTATTGCATTATGATCATAAATGTTGTGTCAATTTCTATGATAAGAGAAGAGATGCAATAACATTACAACTTATTATATTAGCAGTGGATGAAAACATTTTGTCTAGTATTTTGCGTGAATTTGGTGAAATACCTAGTGAAAAAATATTTTGGGATATTCTTGAAATGAAGAAGTGGAGTGAGAATGTTGAAGTTGATGAAGGTATTGTTGTTGAAAATGGTGATTGTGTCGACAGTCTCATAATTGGAACATAGAATGAAAATGATATTATTGAAGTTGCAATGATTAATGAAGAAAGCATGTTTGTAGCTGACAATGAAATAACATTTAATGATTTGGTGAATTCAACTGAGATTGATAATGGAGATGAATGTATAAACCCCTGGGTGAATCTTTGATAAATTTAGTTAAATATGATGATAAAAACTTTTCAAGTGAATGTTGGTTCCATATGCTGCAGGAGAAGAAACTCATAGATGCTTTGTTAAGTGGAAAAGTAACCATGCTTTTACAAATTAGGTGGATGAAACTACAATAGGGAAGACAGATGAAGAAAGGAACGCTATCTTAGAAGAACAAAATGAAAAGAACCAGTATGGTTCTTCCTATGATTTTTTATATGATTGTAACAATGTTTTTGAGTGTGTAGGTTTACAAGAGAACAATTCATTTTCAGTTGTGACTGATTATGAAGAAAACATGGAAGAAAATGAAGAAATTTACGAAGAAAATATTGAGTCAGTTTTTATGGTGTGGAGCCCGAAAGAAATCAAGTATTATTATGAATTGATGTTGCAAAAGTCCATTGAGCAGGACATTGATGATTATATCCAGAATTGGCAGCAACCCACTTATGAGAAGTTGGAAGAATTTGCAAGCACTAAAACAAATGATTCCAAGAACCTGCAAAAGTGTTGAGGACAAAGAACAATAGTCAGCTGCCAAGTTTCAAAATGAAGAAGAACAAAGCCAAGATGACAATGAAGCAGAACAGAGTCAAGATGAAACATATTTGGAGCAGCGAGCAAAGGAAGAAGCTCCATCTCCATCACTATGTGACAACAAGAAAGGTCAAGATGAAATTGTTAGAGTCAAGTTGTAAGCCTAGCTGAGACTAAGACCAAGGCCAGCAGGCATGTTACTTATGTTAGGCATTAGTATTGTAGACAATCCATTTCTCCATTAAGGGAGAGTGTTGGAGAAATAATGGAGAAATTAGAATGTTGTTAGGAAAAGGTTATTGAGTTTTTACATGATTGTATAAGTTTGGTATAAGAGTGGTTTGAGATCCTATTTTATATGAGTTTGTTCTGAAATCAATTTGGTATTCTACAACTATATATATAATGGATTTCTAATGATGATAGTATGTGATCATAGTCTCACTTGTGTGAGCCCCTTGTGACCTCATAGTCTTGCCTTGCTGTGTATATGTAATGGATTTCTAATCAATGATGATAGCGTAATGATGAGCACCTTGTGACCTCACAGTCTTGCTGTGTTATTCTCCAATTTCAAGTATAAGTAATCTAGAATCAACGATCTTTATATTGTTTATTTAAAGCAGAGCTTTTAAGTGTCGTTTCAATTACAATACAATCATGGGGATAGTGTACCAAAACAGTATTGTTCAAAGGTAACTACAAACACTATAACATACCGACGATGCTAAGACCGCGGCTATATGCTACTATAATTACGCTAGAAAAACTGTAAGGTAGTCGCGAGTGGTATTATATAGAAGCACAGTTAGCAGGAGCAAAAGAGAGCTTGTTATGGCCGACATCGTAGACTATGTGGAAATTCTGCTGCTGAAAGTTTCCGAATATCGAAAATGGTGGAAACTGCCCCGCAGACTGGAACGCAAGGCAAACTAACCCACCAGTACCTTGCTGATTTGATATGAAGGAGTTCTCTGGTGGCAGAACGTATTCTGCACCTTCTGCAAAGTGCAAAGTAATATTTGGAAATAGGAGACCAGGCGTAAAATGGTAACAGAGATCCAAACCAGCAGTAGCAAATGCATTAACCGGCTGTGCTGTAATACTTGAGCGGACAGCATCCAGAAACGGCCTGTATCCAGCTTCCTCCAAAATAGTTAGAGTAGTTCCAGAATCAATGATAAGGCCTCCGGTTCCGTCAGCTAGAATTTCGAATGTACCCTTGGGAATAGGGACTGGTTTGCCCGCCACGCTGATTCCATCGAGGCCGAGATAGTAGAAAGATTGAAACAGACCGTTCTGAAGATCGTTTTGAATGAGAGGGGTGACACTGAAACCAGATCCGAAGGTAGCAGTCCCACCCAAGAATAAACTGCTGATCTGCGTGGCATTATGTACGGATCCTAAGCAATAGGAGAAGATGTTGTCAATGGAGGATCCAATCTGGGAAACCAGAGAGAGTGGCCCTCTTCCCAGACCGATTATACCGGACGGCTTTAAGAAATCACCGCCTTGCACGCGACCACAGCCGAACGTAAGGTGCGGAAAGGATGTCCGTGTTGAGGAATTTGCTGTCGCAAGACTGAACGTCTCGTTAGCTAAGACTCCAGAGGTAGATGAACCATCTCCATACCGATAGAAGTAGTGGCAATTTTTCTGGAAATCACAGGCACCAAATTCATTAGATACGTTCAAGGCTAAACAAAAATGGCTAGAGCAAGAAACATTTGTGTAGGACGACGATTGGAAGGGATTATACATTGGATCATTCTGTGCTACACAGGAACTACAAGGTTGGCACTGCGTCCAGATCAAGTCGCTGCCCGTGTCGAGGATGAAATGCAAATTTAACGGAAGCAGAGATCCTATCTCCATTTGCATAAAATATTCACCATCTGCATAGTTAACGGGACTGTAATAATTCTGGGCATTTTGGGAGGTATATTGTTGGAACCTGCGCCACCTATTGTGACTTCGTTCGAGAGCTCGACGCAGTCGTTCAACGTTTGAAAGGTTCTGGCCGTCCACTAACGGAGAGATAACGGAATCTCTGTGTATGAGATCTACTCTTACAGTGTTAGTGGATGGATCAGTAGCAGGTGACTTCCATTTGGCCGTTGCTTCGTTGATGGCGCAACTTCCATGAAATGACAAAGCAACGACTGCGACGATTAATATAAAATGTGAAATACCGTGTCTTGACATAGTGGAGCAACATGAAGAAACACATGTAGATATGATACTGAAAATGCAGAATATGAATTGTATTTATGTAGATATGATGGACAGCGAGTTGAAAGACAAATCTCTGTCACCATTAGTGTTGCGATTGTCATGACTGGTGATGGGTCCATCCTTATTTCGATAATACCGTGCATTGAAGTGTTCAACCATTAATAAAATATACAATTTTTTTTTAATTATTTTCACTATGTAGGTTTGGTTAATATAAATTTCTGTTGATGGATTTAAATAAGAACTTTTTTTTGACTTCTGCAAAATTTATTATATAAAAGTCTGTTTAATAATTTAAATTAATTTAATAATAGATAAAATTTGTTATATAAATTAGTATTTAACAATATAAAAATTGGAATTTGAATATTACAAAATAAGATTCATTAAGTGATATTAAGTGATAAAGTTAAAGTTGTGTACATATTATAAGTTTAATTAATAAGATTTAATAATTGATAAAGTTGTGTATAAATATATTCATATAATTATTAGCACAAATTAAATTAGTAATTTTAATATTGTAGTTGTTGTAATAGGAGAAATATTGTCCTCTATTGACCTTCAATTTTATTGAAATAAGATTTTAAATGTATCAATATCTCTATACATTGTAATATAAAATATCATTGTAATTTTTTATATATTTTTAATATATATTATTATCGCTTCCAAATTCACATTTCCTATAAATTTGAGAGAAACTTCTACTCGTTCCTAACACTCATATCCACGTTCCCAAAATTTCCACGTTTCTGAAACTCATATAACATAAATAAAATATTATATTAATTGAAAATATTATAAATATTTAATAAAAATCATAAAATTTTCAAATTTTAATTATAAAATAAATATATTTAAATTCTTCTCAATTAAATTCATATTTATAAAATAAATATATTTAGATTCTTCTTAGTTGAATTCATAATTAGTAGTGAATAAACATAATATTTTATTTTTATTTTTATATAAAATGTTATATTAATTAAAAATATATTAATATGAGCATTACAAATACAAAGAATCTTACACTCTTTTCCATTTATCAATACTATAATATTTTTTAATTTTTCATTGTTAAACTTTAAATAAATTTGTTCTTTTTATGCCATTAATTTTTTCAATGTTAAATTTTAAATAAATTTGTTCTTTTCATGCCATTAATAAAATACAGTATAAATAAAAGAATCAAAATAATTTTAGAATTTTTTCAATTTTTCAAATATAAAATATTTTATATTTTTCAATTTATTTAAATAAATTTGATATTTTTATGTAATTAATAAAATATATTATAAATAAATAAAAATTTCAATTTCAATTTTTAAATGTAAAATATTTTCAAATATTCAATTTAAAATTTAGAATAAATTTATAAATTAATAAAATATATAAATTATGGTTTTTTTAATTATTATTTTTATAAATTTGATAGTGATGAGGATGTTGCTTATACTTTCATAAATTTAATAAAGAACCCCGGCATATGTTTTGGTTGTTCCGACGTTGATATCTTACTTCACTATCTAACTAACTAGATAGTGATTGACGTTACCCCATATGACGTTGATATCTTCATTTTTTATCACATTTAAATGTGGCATGTATCACTCCTTTTTATTATTTTATTTTATATGATGTTGCATTATGATTGTTTCATAGTAGTCGTCAATTTATTCTACATTGCTTTGTAATTATTTCATTGGAATGTTCAATTTATTTGCTTTGAACATGGATTATAGTCAACGATTCGTGTTTTGGTGTCGTGGGTTTGTGGATTATAAGAGATTACAATGTTTATTTTTTATCGTTATATATATTTTTACTCTTATAAAATATAAAAAAAATAATAAATTAGAATTTTTTTTATGTGTTATAAATTAATACATTATTTTGAAATAATATTGTTAAGTTTTTTTTATTAGTTTTAATAATTAAGAATAAAAGGAAATTTTCAAAATTAAATATTGAAAAAATATAATCATCAGCCATTGGTATTTACAATTTTGATTACTTGATACAATATCTAGTTAATTAATTAATGTCCTTTAAAATTTTGATATATACTTTAGAGCACTAAATGTGAATGAAAGTCTATTCTCATTTTGCATGATACTAATAAACATGAGTTAAAGTCTAAACACGAGTTAAAGTCTTTTCTCATTTGCATGATCCTGAATTAAACCTTGGCTTCACGTGTGGTAGGCTGGCCATGGTGGTAGTGGAAAATTCTAATTAAACATGGGTCTTGGGCACATTTTGATCTAGCCTTTTTGGGAATTAAAAACAAAACATATAGATAAGTCAGTAAATAGAAATTAAATATAATAAAGTACACACTATAAATTTGGAATCATGTATGCAAAATTAAAACAAATAAATTCACACTATAAATTTGGAAGCATGTATGCAAAAATTAAAACAAATAAACTCACACTATTATGATACATAAAAAAATTACCATCCATTTTTATTTTTATTAATCTTTAGAAATTATGAAAATTAAGCTTTTAATGTTTTACAAGATTTTAATTCTTTAGAAATTATGAAAATTAAGCTTTTAATGTTTCACAATACTTTAATTTTTTAGAAATTATGAAAATTAAGCTTTTAATGTTTCACAAATCTTTAATTATGATAAAAAAAATATCATAATTAAGCTCAAGACTTTAATTCTTTAGAAATTATGAAAATTAAGCTTTTAATGTTTTACATGACTTTAATTCTTTAGAAATTATGAAAATTAAGCTTTTAATATTTCACAATACTTTAATTTTTTAGAAATTATGAAAATTAAGATTTTAATGTTTCACAAAGCTTTTATTTTGATAAGAAAAATATCATAATTAAGCTTTGGTGTTAGTCCATAATGAAAATTCCAACTTTCAAAGAATTCATATAACCATGTAAAATATTTAAATATATTCATTTCTTGCTAGGTTGTTTTGGTTGTCTCTCTTTCGTATTATTATTTTCCTTCTTCTCTTCTTCTACTCTATTCTACCTCTGCAATCCTTCGCTCTCCATCTTTTCCTCTTCTTCCTATTCCTTCTTCTTTCTAAGTTCTCCCCTTTTGTTCTCTCTCCACTTCCCTATTCTATCTTCTTCTCACCTTCATGTAATGAAAACAAAATCCCCAATCTCCTAATATTTCTCCCACTTCAAACATTAATTGTCTTGTATCAGGTCAACCCTTGACTAAATGTGAGCCAATGGATTGAAGCAAGGATGATTGAGTGGCCAATATTTTGTCAACAAAAACCATTGATAAATGACTTTTGAAAAAATAAGAGCCGATAGATGGTGAATCAATCAACAATTGAAATCTTTTTGAAAATCTCTTTCCAAAGGGCCTTGTCCAAAACTCAATTGTTGCTATTAGAAGTTACCATTTGCATTATGTTAGACCATTTTATTAAGTCCCTACACATGCTTCTCCCCCATGAAAGGATGTCATTGATAGGATTACCTAGGCATGTATCTTATGGTTGGAGATGCATTGCATCCCAACGAAACTCTGCAGAGATTTCTTCAAGTGATGAGAAAGGGAATGGATTGTGTTGATGTATGTCCCCTACATCAACCCACCCTTGTAAAAAGAAAAGTGATTTCTTCCTTACAATATTAGTAAAAAACCATGCGAAGACAATGCGGTCTATTCCATCTTTTCTTTCAAGATCCGCACGACCTTTTTAAATCCTTTTCCTTCCCAATAAACCAAATATTATTTTTTCTTCTAATCTCTTCTCCTTCACGCAATTCCATCATCTAGAATTTCTAGAATTTCTTCTTTCTGTCACTTAGTGATCCACTCAATCCACTCGACAACATAAGCATAATCTTCATCTACTATTCTTTCATGAAATTCATAGGAATATGCAATGTTAAATGTGGGTAAAATATTTAACTCTACGGGTAGCTCAAATACATATACATTATCAAAAAAATTCTTTAGAATTTTGTCGGGACCAATTTTCTTCATCTTAGTTTATTATAGGTGCCCTTTGAAACACTTTCTTTTCTCAAATTAGATAAGACTAAATCTCCTTGTTAAAATATTTTTAATCTCCTCTTCACATCATATCTTTTATTGTAATGCTGGATACTCCTTTACAATTATTTTTGGACATGTTCATGAACTATTTTCATGTGTTCCACAAATAATTCTACATTTTTGCTATGTTCATTTCTTTCTAGCAATGGTGCCAAGTCAGCCACTCCTCTAGATGACCTTCCATTGACAATCTGAAATGGAATTTTACCTATTGACCTATTTTCTAAATTATTATATGAAAATTATTCTTGTTCCTACACTAAGTCCCAATATCCCAACCTTTTACTAGCTAAACATCTTAATAAATTCCCAAGACTTCTATTAACAAACTCAATTTTCCCATCGGTTTGCGAATGATAGGAAACACTAAACTACAACCTAATATCCATTTTGTTTTATAGTGTTGTAAAAAATGGCTAATGATTTTTTTTCCATATCAAATATTATTCTTCTAGGCAGTCCATGCAATTGAATAACTTCTTTAACGAACACAACTATGCTAGTGGCATCATTAGTATTTTTACAAGGAATAAAATGTTCCATATTAGAAAATATGTCAACAACAACTAAATTTGACTCATTACATCATTTGGTTCTTGGAAAAACCAACAAAAAATCCATGCTAATGTCCTCTCGTGATGCTTCTAGTATCTATTGAGATTTTATGTAATTTTAGAAGTTATTCCTAAGTGTAATTGTATTGGTTATTCCTAAGTGTAATCGTGAAATGGTTTATTTATAAGTCATGTATTTTAGGTATTTAAGAGTATAAATAGAGTTTATATCGAGTCATTTTGATTACTCATTGAATATAAGTACAAGAGAGTAGTACGCGCTTATCTAGGAGGTTATTATTGGTTCATGTATGTGTCTCTTTAGTCTTGATTTCGTGAAAGAGAATTGTATGACATTGTTCATGTTGGAGGAATCTATACTGAGGAAATTTTGCAGGGTTTTCTCCCCTTTGAGGGTTTCCCTGAGGATATATCTTGTTGTTATGTGGATATCTATATTTTAGTTGTGATCCTTTTGCATATTAAATAATAATATATACATACAATATCATCTCTTATGAAAAGCCAACATGGTATCAGAGCGATACTAGGCCTAACTCCTTCACAGGAGGGCCTGGGAAAATAAGAGAGATAACTTGCGTTTGAATTTGGTGGGATTGATCTGAATAGTGAGAGAGATGGGAGAAATGAAAGAATTGGTGTCATGAGCAGTGGCACCTGCCGCTGAAAAGTTGGCTCCATGCCCAAAATATGAAGCCATTGACTGTAAATATGGACTCAGAAATGAAAATCCCATCGACATATCTTCAAAGTACAATGGATATGCCCTTGTCGAAGAAACGCATTGGGTATAATAAATATGGAAAACAAAGTGCACGTTATAATTCTTCCCAGGACAGAAGATTTGGTAGTATGGTGCATTTGGTTAGTTCGAGTAATTTATTTTCTCTTATGGGATGTGTGGAAGGCGTGGAAGATGAGGGATATTTGAATTCCAGGACATGCTCTTGTTCTCAACACCTTTATTATCCAATTTCTCTCTTTTACTGATTATTCGCATATCAACATATATTCAGGAAACAACTACAAAACAAAAGAGGTGGTGGCCATTTTGGTTAAAAATCAGTTGGTGATTGATAGTGGAAGACTTATGATGTGTGTGGTCATGGCTTAGTTGCTTCCAGGAATGGCCCGTTCAAGCTCTACTATGGTGGGGAGAGATCTTACAACAAATCATAAGTCCAAATGGTCTGACATAGAATGGTCCATGGTGTCCAATAGATCTACATAGAGAAATGTGATGAGGGTGACCCAGAGTTGTGTGCTGTGGAAATCCTGGAAGCTCAGGGCCCCGACGGTGCCTGTGATCCTGTGCACATCTACAAATTTCTTTAAAATATCATAGGCCTAGTTTCATGTTGTGGAGTTGTCAAAGTTGGTGGAGATATCATGATACCAAAAGACAACCTCTATGGAAATTTGTGAGACGTTTCCATTGAGCTGCCAAAACAGTGGATCTGCCAAGTAGAAGGATCCACCAAAGTGTTAAGCAGTTTATTTGATCGATGGTTTCAATGATAGAATTGGGTCTCAATGCGCACAGTATTTTCAACGACCACGTCTCATCTATCCTAGGCTAGGATAATTGAGATAAGGAATCTACGTGGTGAGTTGGTAAAAGATTAAGAATTAAAACATTGAATGACGATGTGAAAACTTATGGGATGGGATCGATTAGATGGTCACGGGCGAGACAAAATGGGATTTACAATTTTCAATCTATTTAATTTTGGATATGACTGTGTGCACCATGTGGTGCTGGTAGTGATGAAAATGGCCGATGGAATCATTTCAAAATATCCAAGTAATGGCATTACCATGAGGATGAGAAAGAAGATGGCATTGCTTCAAATCCTCCAACTAGATGATGACACTATATATTGATAAAATGTCGGTGGATTTATGAGCATGAGAATGTTATGGGAGGAATTTGTATAATGTGAAATGCGAATGCATTTGACGACAATATGGTGTGAATAAATATGCTAGAGAGGCTTATGAGAGAGGCCTATTCAAGAATATATCGTCGTGACTATTTTATGATACCAAAAATGATCCAATATGTGCAACATAAGCCTGTGGGGGCCATCCCTCCTTGTACGTTGTGGGTAGTGTTAGCGCTGCATCATTTTGGTATCAGTTTGGTATGATAGCCTAAAATGTTTTGAAGGCCAGGGATAAAGAGGAGTTGTGAAACTACCATATTAATGCTTTGGGAGTCGAACCTTGTTCATGGTTGGCATTTTCATCTGCTCGGAGCCAAGTCTTTCTCATAGTCAGCATTAGTTATGATACAAATTATTCGACGTTGTTAAGTATGTCACGATCACTTGAACTACTGGTGCATGTTTATGTCAAATGATATTCACAAGAAACGCATATGGAAAAGTGTAAGATTGGAACAATTACCTTAGACAAAAGACAAGAGAAGAACTATGGTTGTGAGGTTTTGGATTACCTGCAATTTTCCATTGGAAGAAATGGATAGGAAAGAGGTGATCGAATGAATGCAAATCCATTGTATAGCCAATTGGGAATGCAAAGAGAACCCTCTCGTATGGAAATAACCCTGATTCGAGTGTCTAAGTTTGTGAAGGCATGTTTTGCAATATGCAAGGGGAAACAATGGAAAAGAGGCAATATTATTGCTACGTAGAGAGGTTTCTATCAAATTTGTTGTTGCAATTATAGAAGACGCGAGGAACGAGTGATGCACATGGTGTTCTATTTTGAATGCTCTTTGTATTAATATGTTGATTGGGTTATGTCTTCTATTCATGATAGAATAATGGTTCATATAGGAGGCAACCAATCAGGAGGGCTGGGGTATGGATTTTTCCTCAGTCATAGAGGGAGCAACCAATGAGGTAGACTAGATAATAGGGTATGTTTTCAGTGACAAAGGGAGTTGGCCTCTGAGTTTGAAAAGAAGGATATCAGTCTCATACATTACTATTTGGGATTAGAAGTATGAAAAATGAGATCTTCCTTGGTCATGGAAAATATGCTATGGAGATCCTGAAGAGGTTCAGGGTGTTGGACTGTAAATCGATGGCTACACCAATGGCATCAAATATTAAGTTGCTAGATAATACAACTTCAGAGGTTGTGGTTGCTACATTATGTAGGAATATGATTGGATCAATGATGTATTTGATAAATACATGACCAGATATATGTTTTGCTATGAACACCCTAAGTTAGTACATGGTTGACCCCAAACGTGCTCACCTGATTGTAGTAAAACATGTGATGAGGTACCTTAAAGGTACAGTGAATTATGGGCTCAAGTATGTTGCAAACAATGAGATCAGTCTACTTGGATATTCGAATTCAGATTGGGTCGATTAGTGTTGCAAACCAAAAAAGTACATTGGGATGTTTCTTCACTTTGGGATCCAGTATGATTTCATGGATCAATAAGAAGTATAAAATCATGCGTAACACTCAGTACGACTGAGGTAGAGTATGTGGCAGCATGTGAAACAAGTCGCGAAGCAGTGTGGCTTCAAAAATTGTTGATTGGATTATTCGATATTGCGATGGAGGCGACTTGTATCTTGTGGGAAAACCAGAGTTGTATAAACTTGTCAGAGAACCCGATGTTTCATGATTGGTTGAAGAATATCGAAATCGGGTATCACTATATCAAGGATATGGTGGAGAAGGGAGCAGTGAGGCTCCGATATGTGGCTATCGATGAGCAAGTTGCGGATGTGACGACAAATTCGTTGTCAAGGATGAAGTTCGAGTACTTCAGGGACAAGCTCAACATAGTTCCTCTTCAGAGGGAGTGATGGATTCATATTTTATCATAGGGTAGTGGATTTCATAATGACATGTTGTAGCTATTGGAGAGCTACCCACTGGCCATGGATGCATGCTGAAGAGAGGAGGTACAAATTTTATCCCACGGTACCTGATGTCATGCATAAGATATCTGAGTTTTTTGCGGGAAACTGGATAGTCTCATGACGACATGTTGTATCTATTGGAGAACTACCCACCGGCCCTTGATGCATGTTGTGAAGTCACTATGGATTTCCTGTGATGTATAGATTCGTGTGCCCTACAGTCAATGGTCATGAGCTCGTGTGGATGGCGACAATGTTATAGTCTGTTCCATATAGAATACATTCCTCATTAAGATGGAGTGTTGATATTTTATGTACTTTTAGAAGTTATTCCTAAGTATAATTGTATTGGTTATTCCTAAGTGTAATTGTGAAAGGGTTTATTGATAATTCATGTCTTTTAGGTCTTTTAGAGTATAAATAAAGGTTATATTGAGTCATTTTGATTACTCATTGAATATAAGTACAAGAGAGTAGTACACACTTATCTGGGAGGCTATTCTTGGTTCGTGTCTAGGTCTCTTTGGTAGTGATTTCATGAAAGAGAATTGTATGACATTGTACATGTTGGAGGAATCTATACTGAGGAAAGTTTGCAGGGTTTTATCCCCCTTGAGGGTTTCCCTGAGGATATATCTTGTTGTTCTATGGATTTCTCTCTTTCAGTTGTGATCCTTTTTCATATTAAATAATAATATATACATACAATATCATCTCTTATGAAAAACCAATAGTATCTACAATGGCATGTTGGAGTGATAATGATTCATATATAAATAATGATGTTCAGGTCCAATGTAAATGATAGGGAAATACCTTATCATCTCTGGTGTTGTTCATATATTTAGTGTGTTAGGGCCAATGTTTCAAACTTTGATACAATTTCGCTTCTTAAAGGAGAAAATGGTTTGAAGAGATTATTGTCTACAAAGTTATTGATGAGTCCCATATGGGAAACATACAATTAACATGCATAGATCCTTGTGGTAATGATCCAACTCTTTACACTGCTTGTATCAATGACATATGAACACATACTATGGATGATGTTTTGCTTGTTCAAATGGTGTATGTAGATGAAACTGACAATCTTATGCTACACCATCCTTCATTAAATAAAATCATTGCTATCTTCAAGTGGGTTAGATGAATATCATAAAGCGCATTCCATTGCAATCAACAAGTGGGGGTTTTACATGGAATCTTGTTTTGGTGTGACTACCTTATTAAGAGATGGTCATTTTTTCACTATTGGTAGAAATAAATTCAATCAAATGGATGGTATTTTGGTACACATAGAAAACCAATTTGATTTTACCTAAAAGGAATGCATGTATGACTCTATTTATTATGAAAAAATTCCTAGCATGTCTAAATATGAGTCATTGAAAATTCCATAACCTATGGAAGTGTTGGATTCTTTAGTAGAGGTTTCCATTGCTAGAACATTCAATTGGGTAAGAATATTTGAAATTCATGTGTATGTTATTGGTAGAGGTCAACATGTACCCAACGGTGTGAATTTTTATCCACATGGGGTGTTTTATACACAACAAGGTTTATTGACACTAACTGAAATCATTGATGGTGAGTGTACATGTGTATATTTTAATACAAAATTTTTAGTGCGATCATATATATATATATATATATATATATATATATATATATATATATATATATATATATATTAGTGTAAATGTCAAGGTTAACCATTGGGTGAGTCTTATGCACCTTCCAGTGAGCATTAATGGTATATGTATTTTTATATATATCTATATATTATGTGTAATGGGATTGTATAAATTAATGAGTAAATAAGTGGACAAATTTAATCTTTTTAATGAGATATTTTTAAATAAATTATCATTTTAAATATATTAAATGTGAAAATGAATTGTTATGAAAACAATTGAATTTGTCTATTCTTTTCCTTGAAAAAAATCACACTTTCTATTAAGATAAAGAAGTTACATTCAAAAGGTGCTTCATCTCATACATGTATTGTGTCCATGACTCTGTTCATATAGTTTTTTCACAAAAAGAAATTATGAGACAAAATTCACCAAGACCTCCTACAGATAGGCTCCCAAGACACATAGTTGAAGATTTCATCTCACAAAAACTTTTCTTCTACTTTGGAGATCATAGAACCCTCCAGGTACTCCTCCCACATAATCACATTAGTATTCATCAAAATATATGCTTTTAGACAGAGAGTATGCCTTTGTATTTAGTTCTCTAAAAATATGTTTAAAGAGTATATCTCGAAACTGTTTCCAGATGATTTTCAATCTCTCCAAGCTGCAGTAATTCCAGTTGATATAATTGCACATAATCCTTCATCCAATCTATGCAAAGTTTTGAATTCCCATAGACCAAAATGTGTTGAACCGATTTTCCCGATCTAAGACAATGGTTTGTGGTACCCCCAAATGTACCCACACTCGTTCGAATAAGAGCTTGGTGGTCACCTCCATTGTGATGCTCTTCTTGAAGGCGGCCAAAATCGCCATCTTGCAAAATCGATCAACAACCACAAAAACACAATCATTTCACTGCTTGGTTGAAGGAAGGCCCAACATGTAGTCCATTGAGATGAATTCCCAGGGCTTGTCGGGAATAGGAAGAGGGATGTACATTCCTCGTTTCTTAATGGCTAGTTTGGCAATGACATAGGCCATGTAGGACATGATATACTTGTTGACATCATGTCAAAATTTCAACCAATAGAAATGTTGTTGCCATTATCCTTTCAAGTAAATGCACATATACGAAAGGCAAAATGTACATATACGGAAGAGAGCTTCCATAAATGCACATTTTTTTTTCCGTAACAACGCATTTTTTCCTTCTGTAAATGTACATATACGGAAGAGATCTTCCATAAATTTACATTTTTATTTTCCGTAAATGCACATTTTTTCCTTCCGTAAATGCGCATATATGGAAGGAAAAAATGTGCATTTACGGAATCCAAAATGCGTGTATACGGAAACTCTCTTCTGTATATTCACATTTTGGCTTTCGTATATGAGCATTTACGGAAGCCAAAATGCGCATATACGGAAGATAGCTTCCGTAAATGCGCATTTTGGCTTCCATATATGCACATTTTTTCCTTCCGTAAATGCACATATAAGGAAGCTCTCTTTTGTATATGCACATTTTGTATTCCGTATATGTGCATTTACGGAAGCCATAATGCGCATATATGGAAGCTCTCTTTCATATATAGATATTTTGTATTGTAACGACCCCATCGTTACGACAACAGGTGAAGCAATTTTTTTTTTTTCACGAGTTAAGAGGCAAGAAGGCGAAGAGGAAAACAGTTTAATCACACCATTGACGATGAATGCTAGCACGCAGTCCAGGAAAAAAGTTACTATGACACCACACACCGGCTCAAGACAACTAGAAAACATGCGCAAAATAACAAGGAGGACAACTACCCTTTCGATGCCAACACAACCACACCTACAAGCTAAGGGACAACACCCCCATCCCAACATCATGGCCTAGACGAACAAATACTAGAACCTCAAGGTGCAAAGACCTAACGCTTGAAGGCGTTCAGACCTTGTGCCAAGAGCAACTTGCACGCTCGTCAGCACTCACACAAAAGAACCTACTCCAACCAAGATCTCATTTTCCGCCATCCCTAGAGTGTTCCATGATCTCCTCATCAGGATTCATGTCGTTCCCCAAGTGGTAGATGCGTCAATAAACTTGGCGCAAAACAAAAGGGACCAAGACTTAATAAAACTCCAATGAGCTAGGAACCGAATACTGAATGGGAGACTATACCTACCCCACACAAAGGTTGACGAGACACAAGAGGACAAAGACAAGAGGTGATGCCAACCCACACGACATCGTCCCTACCCCCACCAATCACCCAGTCTAACAGGTCTATGATTACATTCAATTTTAACAAGGGTTCCATTCTAACGGGGCACGTCAAGTTACAATTAGACAATAATGCGTCCGCTAAATAAACATTAATACAATTAATTTTGCAAATCTAAGTGGTCAATACTAAAACCATAATTATAAATGCCCTCTATCCTTAATTAAAATTCAATCCAGCGAGTCTAAAATTTGCAATCCATTCCTTACTTACGAATCAAATTTTAATCTTTAACATAACCTAATCGGTCAAGTCTATGTTAATCCAAATTCTCCACCCAACTAGACATTAACTTAAATAACAACATTTACAATCTTAAAGTATAATTATATCATTATAACACTTATGAACAATTAAATCTCAGCATGTAGTCTAGTTATATTGACCGAACTAACAATACTATCTATCTAATAATATTAGAAGGAAACTACTAACTATTAGCAGAGCTGGAGCAATTTATCGAGGAAATTAACATAGTGGTTACTTAACAATTAATATAGAAATAACAAGGCAATTACATGACAATTAACACGACAATTAAAAGCACACTAACAAGGTAGTTTACCTGACTGTTGTCATAACAAGTAATACAACAATAGAAAGGCATTTAAGGTGTTAGTTAACATTTAACTCGTTGTATCATTTAATCCAAAGAATGAATCTGCTGGCCATTTACATTGTTGTAGCAATTGTTTTGGCAATTAATATGACCATTACATAACAATGAATCTAGCAATAAAAAAGCATTTAACTCACTGTTATCCATTTTATTTGCTGGCAAAAATCAAGGCATTTAATGTGACCATTACATAGCAATGAATCTAGCAATAGTAAGGCATTTAACCAACTGTTATCCATTTAATTCGTTGTGGAAAAATTAGCAAAAACGCAGTGCCCACATGGTGGCCAATCGTGCCCAGTCGACAACAACTCAACAGTTAAAGGAAAACGTATCTAATCAACATCAATGCAGTCCATCACTCAAGGGCAAAAACAGTCACAATTTGAAGGCGAAATCATGGTCATTACTGCAAGTCAGTTATGAATTGAATAGAAAAAAAAAGGGTGGGCGAATTCAGCATGCACACAATCAATTTTTATTTACCAAAACCGTGGTCATTCCGGCAAGTTAATTTAAGATTTAAAAGGCTAAGTTCGTGGGTGATTTATACAACAACTCAGTCCATTGTTGGAAAGCAAAAACATGGGCATTTAAAACGACAATCTTAATCTCATTTGAAAGCAAAAATGTGGGCATTTAAAACAACAATCTCGGGAAACATTTAAAAGAAAAAATGTTTTTCCATTTCCAGGATACCAATACCAAATGCAAACATGAATCAATTCATTTTCCCATTGCCCGAATACCAATACAAAATGCAGACATGAATCAATTCATTTTTCCATTTCTAGAATACAAATACAAAATCCAGACATGAATCAATTTGTTTTTCCATTGCCAGAATACCAATACAAAATGCAGACATGAATCAATTTGTTTTTCCATTGCCAGAATACAAATACAAAATGTAGACATGAATCAATTTGTTTTTCCATTGCCAGAATACCAATACAAAACGCAGACATGAATCAATTCATTTTTCCATTGCCAGAATACCAATACAAATTAAAGACAACAGTAAGAGAACTGAAAGGATCCAATCATCCAAGAACAACAACGGAGGTAGACGACTGATAGGTTCATTCTTTTCTCATCATCCTCGCACATAAAGGCAAGGCGTTGAGATCCATAGGTCTATTAACGCTGAATCGACGATCATAGATCAGGCTCCTGGCCAACTATCCAGGTGAGGACTGATGAGCTAGGGATGATAGGAAAAACCACCACAATGGTCACAATCAAACACCACAAGGAGGTCAAGACATGTGGGGAATTGAAGGCCATGGGAGTCAATCAATCATCGAGCTAGGCTATGAAAGAAATTCAGTCATCAATCTAAAAAATCAGTTTACTTACTCCATTAAACATGTAGATCCAAGCATGAATCCTACAACAATCTACCATACAAAAATGAAGAGAGTGTACCGTTTCCTGATCGCCCGCTCTGAGTGACGTCCCGTGCGCTCTGTGCAACTCCCGCTTGCCAACCGGCGAGACTTCACCGGTACCTCCCAGCCAATGCTAGGGGTACTCTTCTTCCCCCTTAGCCCCCCGAGCCGCAAAGGGGACACACACACTATTCAAAGATTCAGCTAGCTCCCACCTCACCTCGCAAGGCAGAGCTACCACTCCTCACCGAGCTAGGTATCCCAACTCCCACAAGCTAAGTCAGTCAAGTAGATATTTCTGCAGCGTAATGTTACGCAAACAGAAGAGATCCTTCATCCTTCTGCTCCCTTCATTATATAGAGTTTTGAAGTCCCTTACTTTCCTAAAATATCATCTAATTAAGTTTTTAAAAATTAAATCCTAAAAATTCCTCCCCGTACAAGTGTCACCCATCCCCTTCATTCCTCCACAAATTAATTTCTTTAATTAATTAAATTCCCTTATTTCCCTCAACCACCTAGAGTCACTCCTAGAATCACTCCTAGGTGTCTCCAAATTCTCTTATAGGTTTTAATGACTTTCCCCATTATCAATTTGCTAGTTCAGTTTTAAATTAGAAAGTTCTTAATGGTAGATACCTTATTAAGTTTGACTTTCTGCTTTTTCCCTTGGGTTTCCCTTTTCTTCTTATGTTTCTCTCTTTTCCTAGTTTCCTAAATATTTTAGATTTCTCTATTTCCCCTTTTGATTTAGGACTCAGATTGGTAGGTGTAGAAATTAACCCCCTTTTTCCTTTTTCCCTTTTTAGTTAATAATTTTAAATTATCATAAATAATAAAACAATTATTTCCCTTTTTTTTTAAATTTTACCCAAACAGATTTTTATGAATCATTTAAATTGCTTACCCCCTTATTATTACAAGATTTAACGAAGAGTATAATTATTATTTATGTTGTTTTTATTTTTATTTTTTTTAAAAATAGATAGACAAAATTTTACCACTAGCATAATTTAGACTTAGACCTTAAATTTTCATACTAGGCGACATTTTATTAGGGAATTTGTTTTTTAAAAATTCTTAACACGTTATTCATCCTAAGGCCATCTAAGCTCATTCATTTATCATCAATAATGCGACGTGCCCTTCAGGACGCACTAGGTGTTGTAAGGGTGCCACTCGCCTTAATTTGTTTCCCTTGCGCGACGTGCCCTTCAGGACGCACTACGTGCTCCAAGGGTGTCACTCGCTTCTTTCCATTTTTATTGCACGACGTGCCCTTTAGGATGCACCACATGCTCCAAGGGTGCCACTCGTCTCTTGACTGACTTGGTAGACATAAAAAATCCCTGGAGTCAATACTCCGCCAGGTGAACTTGTGGGAGACTAAGGGCCTCTAAGGAATAAGGCCCCCGCCTTATTGTGCGCCCCTTAGAATCATCGTGAGTGACTATCGCAGTACACCCTCACAACATCGTGGGTCCTCTTGAACTAGGTAAACGTTAGCATACAGTTCGAGCCACGGCGGGAGTGCTAGTAGGCTATGGCAGGGCTACTGTCCACACCTCTCCCTCAACATCTATGGTAGTCATGCATGATCCATTTACTCCACATGTGAGTCTGGTCGACAAGCTATCGTCAGCCTGTATCATCAACGAATCATGTCAGAATATATCCATATCATATCATCTAATCAGATGCACTAATATCACAGTAAAACAATCAAACCCCAATGGTACACTCCCTGACTCGATCCGGAGTCCAAGGGGTTCCATCAATGCCTCTGCATCCTCAAGGTCCAAAATCCTGTACACTCAGTAAAACTGAGTCAATAGGACCTGTCTATGTCAATGCAATAAAACAACATGTCATCAACCCATAATGCTTCATAATCAAAATAAAATGTTTTAATAGCATAATAATCTGGATCACTTGCGAGCAAGTTTCCTCAAAGAATAAGTTCACTCGGTGCACCAGAGAAAGATGTTACATACACCCCCTCTTGGTCTAAACTTTGTCCCGATGTTTCACAGTATAAGTGTTGAAATAATGTGTATCACAGTATCATAATTCTATCTATCAAACAAAAATGGAAATTGTTGGCGCATATCATATGCTTCCTCCCAGGTCGCTGAGTGCAGACTATAGTTGTCCCACTAGACCTTGACCTGATCTACTGCTCGACATTGTAGCTATCGAAAGCGATGATCCAAGATGAAGATCGGCTCAGCCGTGAGCGCCCCCTCATCCGATACTTTCAAGGAACTCATGTCAATAACATGTGTAGGATCACTAATATAATGTCTCAAAACAGATACATGAAAAACATCGTGCATACGCCTCAAAGAATCAGGCAAGGCTAGTCGATAGGCCACGGGCCCCTTTCTCTCCACAATCTCGAAAGGTCCCATGAACCTAAGAGAGAGTTTAGCTCCCTTTCCAAACTTGATCGAACTCTTATGCGGTTTAACCCGTAAGAAAACTCGATCGCCAACCTCGTAACTACGCTCGACACAGTGCGCATTGACATAACTCTTCTGTCGATCCTGTGCTTCTTTAATCCTTTGTCTTATCGTTTTCATTTGTTCTTCAATTTCTTGGATTGCTTCTGGTCCCACCAGGACCCTATCCTCAAGCCGATCCCAACTCAAAGGTGTCTGACATGGTCGCCCATAAAGAAACTCAAAAGGTGCCATCTTAATGGTGCTTTGGTAACTATTGTTATAAGCGAATTCCACCAATGGTAAGAATTCTTCTCAATGCTTTTGTTGGTCCATCACGTACATGCACAACATGTCCTCCAAGGTCTGGTTTGTTTGTTAGGCCTGCCCGTCAGTCTCCAGGTGATACGCAGTACTAAAGTTAAGTTGGGTTCCCAAGGCCTCTTGGAAACTCGTCCAAAATTGTCCAATAAACATCGATCCTCAATCAGATATAATTCTCTTAGGCACGCCATGCAGCCTCACAATCTCACTGATGAAAACTCTAGCTATGTCAGGTGCCTAATACGTCGTACGCACAGGAATAAAGTGAGCACTCTTCGTCAGAGTGTCTACTACTACAAAAATCGAGTCATGTCTCCTTGTCGTCAGTGGCAATCCAACAATAAAATCCATCAAAATAACCTCCCATTTCAATTCCGGAATAGCGTGTGGCTGTAGTAATCCTGTTGGGTGTCTATGTTCATCCTTTACCTACTGACATTCTAGACATCTGGCCACATAGTTGACTATGTCTGCCTTCAATCCCTTCCAGAAGAATAAGGGTTTAAGGTCCGCCCTCATCTTCGTGACTCTCGGGTGAGCCAAGTAGACGTCTCTATGAGCCTCGCTTAGGATTGACATCCTCAACTCGTCATTCGACAGTATGTAAATCCAATTTTTAAACCTCAATAAACCATCACTATCAAACGAAAATCCTTCAAATCTAGGTACCATCATTTTGTTTTGTCCGATAAAACCCTCGACCTCTTTGTACCAGTCATCGTCACGCTGTAAATTTAGAATCTTTTCACGTAGATTCGTCTGAAGAGGCAACACCGAAAATATGTGTGGTCTCCGACTCAATGCATCTGCCACTCGGTTCACTGTTCCTTTTATGTAAGTAATCTCGAAGTCGTACTCGCTAAGCAATTCCGACTAACATTGTTTTCGTGCGTTTAGGCCACTTTGCGTAAAGATGTGTTGTAGTCCACAGTGGTCAGTCTTTAGTTCAAATTTTCATCCAACAAGGTAGTGTCTCCAAACCTTCAAGGCATATACAATGGCTAACAACTCCAAATCGTGTGTCATGTAGTTCTTCTCATGCCTTCTCAGTTTTCTCGAGATGTAAGCGATCACTCGTCTGTCTTGCATCAAGACTTCGCCTAAGCCTTCCTTGGATGCGTCAATGCCTACCAAGAAGACCGCGTCCATGTCAGGGACCTTTAGTATCGGTGCTGATGTCAACAACTCCTTGAGCCTCCGAAATGGTTTCGCGCATTTCTCGGTCCAAACAAAATTCATGTTTTTCTTCTGCGATTTCGTGATCAGATTTTCTATCTTCGAAAATCCCTCGAGGAATCGTCGATAGTATCCTGCTAAACCCATGAAGCTACGAACTTTTGGGATATCCATTAGTGCAGGCCATTCCATAATAGCCTCGACCTTTGTTGGATCCACGACGATGCCTTCGCCAGAGATGACATGCCCTAAGTAGTGAATTTTTGATTGATAAAATGAGCATTTGGACAACTTCCCATACAATTTGTGCTCTCGCAGACACTGTAGTACCAAGCGCAAGTGCTCATCATGCTCCTCCGTCGTCCGAGAGTAAATCAAAATATCGTCAATGAATACTTGGATGAACTTGTCCAAGTACTCGCGAAACACCCTGATCATCAAACTCATAAATACCCCTGGGGCGTTTTTCAGTCCAAATGGTAAAACAGTAAACTCATAATGTCCAAACCTTGTCTTAAAGGCAGTATTAGGGACGTCATCTTCCTTAATCCGTAACTGGTGGTACCTTGATCGCAAATCAATCTTTGAGAACACCGCCGCACCCTTCTTTTGATTGAATAGATCATCAATCCTTGAAAATGAATATTGATTCTTGATCGTGGCCTTGTTCAATTGATGGTAGTCAATGCAGAGCCTCCACGACCCATCCTTCTTTCATATGAAAATAACAGGCGCACCCCATGGTGACACACTTGGACGTATTAGTCCCAGGTCCAACAATTCCTTTAGTTGCATTCTCAACTCCTGTAACTCCAAGGTCGACATCCGATAAGGCATTCCCCTTATTAGTTCAGTCCCCGGTTTTAGGTCTATGGTAAACTCCAATTCCCTCTCCGACGACATCCCAGGTAACTCCTCCGAAAATACGTTCGCAAACTCTCTCACCACTGGAAGGTGTTCTAGACCTTCCGCTACTCCCTTCTCGTTTAACACAAGGATCGCATAAATCTTGCACCCCTTGTGCATGCTCTTCCGAAGCTGCAAGGAAGAGATGAACCTTAGGTAAACTCCCTAGTTCCGACCTACAATCACATGTCTCTGTCCCTCATCATCGACCAAGCTCAACCATTTTGTCTTACAGTTGAGTATCGCCTCATGCGATTCCAACCAATCCATACCGATCACAACGTCATAAGATCCTAAGATCGTGACATACAGGTTGGCCCTGGTGACAAACTCTCCCAGGTTAAGGATACAACCCGTAACCTTTCCTCCAACCTTTTGTTTGGCTCCCGAGGCCATATCTACGAAGCTAAACTCATCATGTTTGACTGCGTTTACCTTAATCCTTTTTAGCTCTGCACCAGAAATGAAACTCTCGGTAGCACTGGGATCTATCAAAATACTAAGGGTCTGGTCAGTGACGGTACCTGTCGTCTCGAGCACAATCGACTAATGCTCTTCCTGGCGATTATTCACCCCTGCATGAATCTGATGGGCCTTGCCCATATCTCCCACGGTAGTGAGTCCAGCTGATCCGGACTCTCAGGTCCTCTCAACAGGGAAGTCACGCTGGTAGTGTGGCTCCCCACATGTCCAACACCCCTTCTTCATCCCAGTAGTCCTGGTACTCGAAGTAGAAGATGATGGTCCATCGGCTTGGAATCATGGTCTGTTCTACTGAGCAGGCCTAAACTGTTGTTGCTGCAGTCAACACTATTGTTGATGCTGTGGTCCCTGATAAGGTGTCTGTTGCTGAGGCATCGGTCGCCAAAGTGTAGTGAAAGTGGATCCCCTATGGAAGCCATGATACCCTGGCATATGTCTGGCTGGTGTCTGATCCTACTGTGCACCAAATGACACCTGCCCTGCTGGTCTTACTAGAGTCCTGGTTTGACCCCCATTGATAATCTCCTCCTCTGCTATGAGGGCCTTCTGGACAACATCATGCAAGGTTTGAGGCATCAAAATCCTAACCTTGGCACGTATGTTTCCATTAAGGCCGAACATGAACCTGTTGACCTTAAGTTTCCCAATGTTAAGCTGTGGAGCATACCGGGCAGCTCCATAAAACGGGCCTCGTACTCGGGCACCGTATGACCGCCCTGTCATAAGGCGTTGAACTCGTTGAGCTGACGCTCAATGAATTCCTCAAATAGGTATCTCTCTTGGAACCGTTTCTCGAACATTTCCCATGAAACGTCTTCGATGACCATGTTCAGCTGTGGTAGGAGCGTCTTCCACCATAGAAGACTGCTTCCTTTTAGTTGGAAGACCACCATGAGGACCTTCATGTTGGAGGTATAATTGTGAAGCGCAAAGCACATCGCCATATTCTCCAACCATGCCTCGACGGTTGCACCGCCCGGGGCACCAAAGAACTCAGGAAATTTGACCTTTTCAAGCTCCCGGTGAATGCTACCAATACTAACTGGAGCACGTGGTGGACCCTCAGGGGGTGCCGATGCTCTGGCCTTATCTCTGTTCAAATGGCTTATCAGTGCCTCAGACATGCGATGAAAAGATCTCATCATTCCGACCACATCACCAACTGCTATCAGATCCTATGCGATAACCTGTTCATCTCCCTGGGGGTTAGATCCCTCAGGTGTGGATGCTACTGGAGGCATTGCGCCTCCTCCCCTAGCACCCCGTCGTCTGCCTCTGCGGCATCCTCTAACCATGATTACCTGCACGCATACAAGTTAACTCAATTAGCAACATTATAATCAAATCATATCAACGAAAGCCGTAGCGATCCCTAGTCGTGGGTTGAACCCACTCTAATACCATATGTAACGACCCCATCATTACG
This sequence comes from Picea engelmannii, assembly GCA_009831015.1. Lineage (NCBI taxonomy): Eukaryota > Viridiplantae > Streptophyta > Pinopsida > Pinales > Pinaceae > Picea > Picea engelmannii. Next base: position 154,279 of record ML780105.1, read on the forward strand.
ACAACAAGCGAAGTAGGTTTTTTTTTTTCATTTTTTTTTTAGAAGTTAAGAGGCAAGAAGGCGATGACGACAACAGTTTAATCACACCACTGATGACGAACTCTAGCACGCAGTCCATGAAACAAGTTACTATGACACCACACACCGGCTCAAGACAATTGGCAAACATGCACAAAATAACAAGGAGGACGACTACCATTCTGACGCCAACACGACCATGCCTACAAGCTAAGGGACAACACCCCCATCCTGACATCATGGCATAGACGAGCAAATACTAGAACCTCAAGGCGTTCGACCCTTGTGCCAAGAGCAACTTGCACACTCGTCATCATTCACACAAAAGAACCTACTCTGGCCAAGATCTTGTTCCTCGCTATCCCTAGGGTGCACCATGATCCCCTCATCAAGAATCATGTCATTCCCCGGGTGATAGATACGTCAATAACCTTGGTGCAAAACAAAAGGGACCAAGACTCAATAAAACTCCAATGAGCTAGGAACAGAATACTGACTGAGAGACTATATCTACCCCACACAAAGGTTGATGAGACACAAGAGGATGAAGACAAGGGGTGACGCCAACCCACACAACATCTTCCCCGCCCCCACCAATCACCCAGTCTAACTGATCTATGATTACATTCAATTTTAACAAGGGTTCCATTCTAACGGGGCACGTCAAGTTACAATTAGACAATAATGCGTCTGCTAAATAAACGTTAATACAATTAATTTTGTAAATCTAAGTGGTCAATACTAAAACCATAATTATAAATGCCCTCTATCCTTAATTAAAATTCAATCTAGCGAGTCTAAAATTTGCAATCCATTCCTTACTTACCAATCAAATTTTAATCTTTAACACAACCTAATCGGTCAAGTCTATGTTAATCCAAATTCTCCACCCAACTAGACATTAACTTAAATAACAACATTTACAATCTTAAAGTATAATTCTATCATTATAACACTTATGAACAATTAAATCTCAGCATGTAGTCTAGTTATATTGATCGAACTAACAATACTATATGTCTAATAATATTAGAAGGAAACTACTAACTATTAGCAGGGCTGGAGCAATTTATCGAGGAAATTAACATAACAGTTACTTAACAATTAATATAGAAATAACAAGGCAATTACATGACCATTAACACGACAATTAAAAACGCACTAACAAGGTAGTTTACCTGACTGTTGTCATAACAAGTAATACAACAATAGCAAGGCATTTAAGGTGTTAGTTAACATTTAACTCGCTGTGTCGTTTAATCCAAAGAATGAATCTACTGGCCATTTACATTGTTGTAGCAATTGTTCTGGCAATTAATATGACCATTACATAACAATGAATCTAGCAATAACAAGGCATTTAACTCACTGTTATCCATTTTATTTGCTGGCAAAAATCAAGGCATTTTATGCGACCATTACATAGCAATGAATCTAGCAATAGTAAGGCATTTAACTAACTGTTATCCATTTAATTCGTTGTGGCAAAATTAGCAAAAACGTAGTGCCCACATGGTGGCCAATCATGCCCAGTCGACAACAACTCAACAATTAAAGGCAAACGTATCCAATCAACATCAACGCAGTCCATCACTCAAGGGAAAATGCAGTCACAGTTTGAAGGAGAAATCATGGTCATTACTGCAAGTCAATTATGAATTGAATAGCAAAAAAAAGGGTGGGCGAATTCAACATGCACATAGTGAATTTTTATTTACCAAAACCATGGTCATTCCGGCAAGTCAATTTAAGATATAAAAGGTTAAATTCGTGGGTGATTTCTACAGCAACTCAGTCCATCGTTGGAAAGAAAAAACGTGGGCATTTAAAATGACAATCTTAGTCTCATTTGAAAGCAAAAACATGGGCATTTAAAACAACAATATCTGGAAACATTTAAAAGAAAAAACGCTTTTCCGTTTCCAGGTACCAATACCAAATGCAAACATGAATCAATTTGTTTTTCCATTGCCTAAATACCAATACAAAATGCAGACATGAATCAATTCGTTTTTCCATTGCCAAAATACAAATACAAAATGCAGACATGAATCAATTCATTTTTCCATTGCCAGAATACCGATGCAAAATGCAGACATGAATCAATTCGTTTTTCCATTGCCAGAATACAAATACAAAATGCAGACATGAATCAATTCATTTTTCCATTGCCAGAATACCAATACAAAATGCAGACATGAATCAATTCGTTTTTCCATTGCCAAAATACCAATACAAATTGCAGACAACAGTAAGAGAACCGAAAGGATCCAATTATCCAAGGACAACAACGGAGGTAGATGACTGATAGGTTCGTCCTTTGCTCATCATCCTCGCACAAAAAGACAGGGCGTTGAGATCCATAGGTCTATTAATGCCTAAGAGATGACCATAGATCAGGCTCCTGGCTGACTTCCTAGGCAAAGACTGATGAGCTAGGGATGATAGGAAAAACCACCACAATGGTCACAATCAAACACCACAAGGAGGTCAAGACATGTGGGGAAACGAAGGCCATGGGATTCAATCAATCATTGAGCTAGGCTATGAAAGAAATTCAGTCATCAATCTAGAAAATAAGTTTACTTACTCCATTAAACATGCAAATCCAAGCATAAATCCTACAACAATCTACCATACAAAAATGAAGAGAGCGTACTGTTGCCTGATCGCCCGCTCTGAGTGACGTCCCGCATGCTCCGTGCAACTCCCCCTTGTTGACTGACGATACTTCACCAGTACCTCCCAACCAATGCTAGGGGTACTCTTATTCCCCCTTAGCCCCCAGAGACGCAAAGGGGCCACACACACTATCTAGAGATTCAGCTAGCTCCCAGCTCGCCTCGTAAGGCCGAGATACCACTCCTCACTGAGCTAGGTATCCCAACTCCCACAAGCTAAGTCAGTCAAGTAGAGATTTCTGCAGTGTAATGTTAGAAAAACAGAAGAGATCATTCATCCTTCTCCTCCCTTCATTATATAGAGTTTCGAAGTCCCTTACTTTCCTAAAATCTCATTTAATTAAGTTTCTAAAAATTAAATCCTAAAAATTCAACCCCGTACAAGTGTCACCCATCCCCTTCATTCCTCCACAAATTAATTTCTTTAATTAATTAAATTCCCTTATTTCCCTCACCCACCTAGAGTCACTCCTAGAATCGCTCCTAGGTGTCCCCAAATTCTCTTACAGGTTTTAATGACTTTCCCCATTATCAATTTGCTAGTTCACTTTTAAATTAGAAAGTTCTTAATGGTAGATACCTTACTAAGTTTGACTTTTTACTTTTTCCCTTGGGTTTCCCTTTTCTTCTTATGTTTCCCTCTTTTCCTAGTTTCCTAAATATTTTAGATTTCCCTCTTTCCCCTCTTCATTTAGGACTCAAATTGGCAAGTGTAGAAATTAACCCCCTTTTTCCTTTTTCCCTTTTTAGTTAATAATTTTAAATTATCATAAATAATAAAACAATTATTTCCCTTTTTTTTAAAAAAAATTTACCCAAACATATTTTTATGAATCATTTAAATAGATTACCCCCTTATTATTACAATATTTAATGAAGAGTATAATTATTATTTATGTTTTTTTTTTTTTTAATAGATAGATAAAATTTTACCACTAGCATAATTTAGACTTAGACCTTAAATTTTCGTACTGGGCGACATTTTATTAGGGAATTTGTTTTTTAAAAATTCTTAACACGTTATTCATCCTAAGGCTATCTAGATTCATTCATTTATCATCAACAACACGACGTGCCCTTCAAGACGCACTAGGTGCTACAAGGGTGCCACTCACCTTAATTTGCTTTCCTTGCACGACGCGCCCTTCAGGACGCACTACGTGCTCCAAGGGTGCCACTCGCCTCTTTCCATTTTTCTTGTGCGATGTGCCCTTTAGGACGCACCACGTGCTCCAAGGGTGCCACTTGCCTCTTGACTGACTTGGTAGACATAAAAAACCCTTGGAGTCAATACTCCGCTAGGTGAACTTGTGGGAGACTAAGGGCCTCTAAGGAATAAGGACTCTGCCTTATTGCGCGCCCCTTAGAATCATCATGAGCGACTGTCGTAGTCTTCTCTCACAGCATCGTGGGTCCTCTCAAACTAGGTAAATGTTAACCTACAGTTCGAGCCACGGAGGGAGTGCTCGTAGGCTATGGCAGGGATGTTGTCCACACCTCTCCCTTTACTCCACATGTGAGTTTGGTCGACAAGCTATCGTTAGCCTACATCATCAACGAATCATGTCAGAATATATCCATATCATATCATCTAATCAGATGCACTAATATCACAGTAAAACAATCAAACCCCAATGGTACACTCCCCGACTCGATCCGAAGTCCAAGGGGCTCCATCGATGCCTCTGCATCCTCGAGGTCCAAAATCCTGCACACTAAGTAAAACTGAGTCAATAGCACCTGTCTATGTCAATGTAGTAAAACAACATGTCATCAACCCATAACGCCTCATAATCAAAATCTAATGTTTTAATAGCATAATAATCCAGATCACTTGCGAGCAAGTGTCCTCAAAGAATAAGTTCTCTCAGTTCGCCAAAGCGGGATGTTATACGTATATGCACATTTTGGCTTCCGTAAATGTGCATATATAGAAGCCAAAATGCACATATACGGAAGCTCTCTTCCGTTTATGCGCATTTTGGCTTCCGTATATGCGCATTTTTCCCTTCTGTAAATGTGCATATACGAAACAGAGCTTTCGTATATGTGCATTTTTTCTTCCGTATATGCGCATTTACGGAAGCCGAAATGCGCATATACGGAAGCTCTCTTATGGAAGAGAGTTTTTGTATATGCGCATAATAGAGCTTCCGTATATGCACATTTTGGATTCAAGAGAGCTTCCGTATATGCATTTTGGCTTTCATAAATGCGCATATATAGAAGCCAAAATACACATATACGGAAGCTCTCTTCCGTATATGCGCATTTACGGAAGCCAAAATGTGCATATCTCTCTTCTGTATATGCACATTTTGGCTTCCGTAAATGCGTATCTCTCTTCTATATCAAGTTATGCACCAAGAATGGTTGCAAGAAACCACACTTTCTATCTTGATCCAAAAATTGCAATAGAATCCTCAAGCTGCTCTGGGGTACTCTTTGCATAAATAATATCACAAAATATGATGGTGGGGGTAGATCCCACCTTAAGGATGCTTCTCTTTCAGGGGGGCAGATCGTTAAGGCAGATACTTAGTATATATACCGGTATATATACTCATATTATATTCACAGAGGTAGTGATGGAATCCCTTAAAGGGAAAGGATTATGTGTGTTTGAAGAACAATTCACATACATAAGGATTTTTGGTTTCTAGGGGAATTCACATACATAAGTACCCACATTTGAACTCACCTCAGTATGTGAATCTTCTTCAATTGGTTGTTTCATTCTCCTGGGTGAAATTTTGCTTCAGATGGTTGTCACCTTTCCTTCGACAGGAGATTATTTGTTGTCGTCTCCCCCTTGCAAAATTTCTTGCACCCTACTAAATATTGTGGGGTAATTGATGGATAGCATGTGGGCCACAAAAACTCCTTTTAGGTCAAAGCCTCCAATTACCTCCACTTATTTATTAATAAGGATTCAAAGAATCCAACCATTTCAATGAGCTCTTGACGATAATCCATAAATTTTGAGTTGCATAGTGATAAATTTCCTCTTTCTTTTATTGTCGAAGAATAGGGACCATGTATTGCATTGTCTACATAGCTCATGCACCAAAACTCAGTCACACATGAATCAGGGAAGAAGCAGTAAAGCCTTATGGGTAAAATCACGAAGTTGGGTAACACTTTTGTGAGAATCGGGTTTCCAAAATTCATACTGACATTGTTTTGGCCGAACTAATAATTCTTTCGACCGAAAGCCACATCTTTTCGGTCGAAATATTTTCCGGCCGAACCATTGGATGTCAAATCAAATGGTACTGGGATGATGGCCTCGACTGTCATGTACCATATTAGGGAGTCCTTAATAAAGAGGGATCATGCCATGGTTTCTAGGTGTTGTTCATGGTGCTCTATCTCAAGAAGGTTAAATAAGGATTAATACCATTGTGTCTAGCCTAACCATTCTTATACCCTTTCTCTCTCTCCCTCCAAACCTCTCTCTCTCACTCACTTACTCTCCCTCTCCCTCTATATTCTCCTCTCTCTCTCTAACCTCTCTCTCTCTCTGTCACTTACTCACTTTCTATCTCCCCCTCCCCCTCTCTCTACCCCCCCTCTACCTCTTGTTCATTCTCTCCCTCATTCCCTTTGTCTCTCCCCACCTATTTCCCCATCTATCTATTTTCCTCTCTCTCTCACTTCGTATATTTTTCTCTCTCCCCTTCCTATATATACTGACACATATACCTAGTATATGTCGATATATATACTAGGTATATGTGTCAGTATATATACTTAGTATATATATCGGTATATATAATCAATATATATACCAGTACATATACTAAGTATATATACTAATCCTTTATACTAATGCAGAAGTATGCTCATAGGAACCGAGCTTCCAAGTTCACAGAGGTAGTGATGGAATCCCTTAAAGGGAAAGGATTCTGTATGTTTGAAGAACAATTCACATACTGAGTATATATACTGACACATATACCTAGTAGATATATTGACATATACTAGGTATATGTGTCAGTATATATACTCAACATATATATCGGTATATATACTCAGTATATATACTAGATATATATATCGACATATATACCTAGTATATATACAAGTATATATATCGACATATATACCTAGTATATATATCGTTATATATACTGAGTATATATATCAGTATATATACTGAGTATATATACCGACACATATACTGAGTATATGTTGATATATATACTAGGTATATGTGTCGGTATCTATACTCAGTATATATATCGATATATATATATATATATTGAGTATATATACCGGTATATATACTGAGTATATATACCCGTATATATACTAATACTTTATACTAGTGCAGAAGTATGTTCATAGGAACTGAGCCTGCCATGTATAAAGGATATACCGGTATATATACTCAACATATACCGAGTATATATATACTGGTATATATACTAAGTATATATACTAGTATATATAGTGATTATATATACCAGTATGTATACTCAGTATATATACCGATATATATTATCGACATATAACTAGTATATATATACCAGTGTATATACTGAGTATATATACCAGTATATATACTGAATATATATACCGATATATATTATCGACATATACCTAGTATATATATGTTAATAATATATACCAGTATATATATATATATATATATATATATATATATACTGACACATATACCTAGTATATATATCGGTATATATACTAAATATATATACTGAGTATATATATACCGACACATATACCTAGTATATGTCAATATATACTAGGTATATGTGTCAGTATATATGCTCAGTATATATACTCAATATATATATCGGTATATAGACTAAGTATATATACTGGTCCTTTATAAATACTAATCCTTTCAATACTAATGCAGAAGTATGCTCATAGGGACCGAGCCTACCAAGGTCACACAGTCAGTGATGGAATCCCTTAAAGGGAAAGGATTCTACGTGTTTGAAAAATAATTCACATAAGTGATTACTTTATTGTACCACCTTATGAGAATAATGTTCAACTCAAGAAAGATTTAGATATTAAAATATCTTCCATAGGTTATTTTTAGGGACCCTATTAAAATATTTTCCAAAGTTAATGAATTGACAAAGAAGATTAGTTTTATTATTCCAACATTCCTCTACAATAATCCTAAAATTTGATTAAGTGGTCCATGCTGGAATGATAGCTTTTAAAGGTTATCTTGAGATTTAGACATTTTTACCAAACTTTCTAACCAAAAGCTAATTTTCATTTGTAAAATGATCTCATACAACTTTGTCAAAAAAAAAAAGACAAATGACCTTTAAAAATAGGAACAATGAACCTTTCAATGCAAAGTTTAGAGAAGCCTTGTTTCATTAGTATATTTAAAAGTCTATAAATTTAAGTTAAACAAAAAATTTAATTTTTACAATCTTTACTTAATAACTTTTAATGATCTTATTTTTTCCTTTTGTTAAATGCTTAATCCCAAACTCAAATTCATTCAAAATAAAAATCTCATAATAACATTATATTTTTATTACTATTATTTTTTAAGTCTTTTTATTTGCATTGCTTAATACATTTTTAAATATAATAAAATTATGATAATCAATTTATATATAAAAATGTCTATCCACCACATGTAAAAAAAATATGACTTTCACATATGGTGTAACTCTACATTGAAACTCTAAATCTTACCATTAACAAAATTAAGTTATTCAATAAGATTTTTGTGGTGAGGGTTTTCAGTGAAGTTCTGAAAAACCACAGTTTTTCTGATGGTTGTCGAGAAGCTTGGGTTATGATTTAAGAGAGACGCTTCATATAAATGCTAAATGGAGCCTCTCTCTTAAGATGGATCATGATAATGGATCGGAGCTCGTTTAGTTGTGGAATGAAGTGTTATTCTTCCCACCCAAATTCCATTCCTATTCTTGTTAATGACATGTTGATCTCATTATGAGTAAAATTTTTGAAATGAATTCCGTGGGTTGTTGATTTGATATTATTCAATGAAGAATCTGGGATTTACCTTGGGTACCATCTTTGAAATGAGGGGAATAACAAATACCTAGAAATTTTAGTGAGTAGTTTCTACTTAAAAAAATAAAAAGAAAAAACATTTCCATAAAGATATTTATTTGATGTATTACTTTTAAAATAAAAGTTTTTATAAATTGATATCAATGAAACTGTGGTTTTTCAAAACTTAACTGAAAATTAAGTTAATTTTTATTTCATTGTCAATATTTTTAAATAATAATTAAAAATATATATATTCACAATAATAAACACATTTATATAAATAATTAAAAATATATATATTCACATTAATAAACACATTTATATAAATAACCAATAAAAATATATATATTCACATTAATAAACACATTTATATAAATAACCAAATTATTATTTGAATTTTTACAAATACATCTTACATTATGTAACTTTTAACTTTTTATTTTGAAAAGTGAATATCTATTTTTAAGTTTAATCATATTAATAATCTATCTTTTATATATATTTTTTGAATTTATATTTTTTATATTTATATTTATAAACTTATATCAATTATTTTTATAAAGTGTTTATGACTAATTTTAAAACAACAATTTCACATATCTAATCTGATATATATATTTTTTTAATTTTTAAATATTTATTTTTCAAATTTGTTTGATATTTTTTTTTTTTAATTCTTAAATATTTATTTTTAAATTTTTTTAAAATTTTACAAATGGAAGGAGAAAATTCCAAACAAAAACCTCACTTTAATATTTCGAAGTTCCGACAAGATTTCTATGAAAATACTTAATTTCTTCACATGATATTCCTGACATCAATATTCCGACTAGGCTCTTCACTTTACTCTCCAGTCGTGTCTGCCCACCCAGGAAAAGTCTCCATTATTGTCGAATAAGCCTGAGCTATCAGCGTTAACGCTTTCAATTTCAGCTTTTTTCAGGGTCATGTTTATCGCTAGAATTTAAAAGCCACACTTCTACCCTGTTAAAATTTCAATTTTACAAGTTTAGAAATGCAATCCCAGGGTTTTTACCAGGGTCTTTTTATCTAATTTAAATTAGAGAGTGGATTAAATTTATGTTGTAAAATTTTTATATTCTGGCAGAAATATTGTTTTCGCCGTGTTCTTATGTCGTAATTGATAGTTGAAGATTATTTCATATAATTCGGTGTAATATATTTATAGGATGCATATACTGCACCAGCAACTCGATGCTTATTGAACCTTTGAGATGATTGCCGCTGGAAATAAGATAAGATGATTGGAATGAAAATGTTCAGTAATCTGAACAAAATAAAATTACAAACGATAACAAAAAGTTGTTTTATTTTTTATTATGCTAAAATGTTAAACATTCCAACTTCATATTATACAAAATAAGAAAGGCTTGCAGAAGCTATACATTGAGATAGTACCATGATTTCGTCTTTGTGGAAACATCATCGAGATTCATCTGTTTCATTGCCATCATCAACAGTAAAATAGAGCAAGCACTTTTATACATTAAGAAATTTGGAAATATAATGGCCTAGAAGCGGAGGCCAGGCCAGGCCTGGCCTGCACACTCAGGTGGCGAAGTGGGAAACCTTGTCGAATAGTTGCAGTAGTTATAGATGATGTAGTTCCGATGCACCCATCGGAGCATTCGCCTTTGCAGTGGAGTAAGTTTAGAATAAAAGGGCATATCGCACCACTTAGTTCCATTCTCATTAACTCCTGATTCTGCATTTAATCCGCATTCGTTTGCATCAATGTCGAAGATTTTGTATGTGGAGATGAAGGGAGAATGGCTCCAGTTTGTCTTCAGCAGCCCACCTTGACTAGCCCAGCCGTCGCATTCTAGATTGAAGAGGATACTTTCATCGGCTGCTTTTTCGGATATGGGACTCCCAACCTCTCGTTGTTGGCGAATAATCTAATCGAACATTGTCTACAAAGAATTTTTTTGGGATTTGATGATAACTAATTACCGAGAATAGAGTTAGAATATGGATAGGCATATCAAATTAGAATATAGATAGAGCTTGCATTTATTATTTAGTTTCTTATAAATATGTATATAAATACATATAAATCTGTAGAGACAAAAATGACTGTAAACCAACTTTGGGTGAACCACCTGAAATCCCTATATCTATTTCTTATATGTGTGATTATTAATTTATCATTCATAATTGTGTTTTCAACATTGACAATTCTAACATAATGAACCATTGAAACCGTAATTGACAACAATTTATTAAGGAAAATCCTCAGTAACACAACATTATAAAAGCGATGTCATATACTCACACCAAGAATAGCGAGAATGGTGTCTGTAGTAGTAAACACGGACTACGCCGTCACGGCAGGATTCGGCATCTGCATCATCGCGGCCGGAGCTAGGCAGCAGGATGGTGAGTCACGGCTTGATCTCCTGGAGCGCAATCTCCATCTCTTCTAACCCATAGTTCTGCAGTTAGCCAAATACATCGCGGACATCATTCTTGGTCACACTGCAATTTCTAATTGTCTTTAATGACCAAACAATAGGAAGACGTGATAACAATGTGTCAAACAAAGGCTTAGGATAAAGGAAAAAAATTGAATTGAGAAATCAGGGGGAAATCGTTGCCGGCACATTTGCATATTTGAATATGGGACAAGCTCTTCCATCCACCAAATACAGAATATCAAAACGCTCTGAATTGAATGCCCAAGGCAATAGGACAACCTACGGTCAGACGAGAGGGTCTCCAGGCCGGGCCGGGTAGGGCAGTGCAGTTGCCGGGCAGAGCAGGGCAGTGCAGTTGCCAGGCGAGCGGTATATGGGAGCATAGCATAGCATAGCATAGCATAGCAGATGGCTCATGTCTCTTTACTTATGGCCATACATACACCTTGCATTATGTACTTTTTATGGCTCATCAAATTATGTACATTATATAAATTCTTTAATAATGTCCTCCCTCCCACTCTCTATAGAGGAGGAGGCATTATTAGAGAATTTATATAATATAAATTCTCTAATAATGTTTTTCTTTCCCACCTTCTATAGGTAGAGGAATAAACAAGAGTTGAAGAACAAATTACAGTCCCATCGCCTGAAGCATAGGTTGCATTCTAGTAGGCGTCCCTTCCATTTGATGAACCCTCAGTATTCTTTCCAATTCCAAAGCCAGAGAAATAGATAGTGCTTCCATAAAATCGAGGTTCCTACTTTTTTCCGAGTTTTCGACCATCCTGTGAAGCACCCGTTTCAGCACCAATTGATTGAATCTTACCCGCATCTGAACGAGGCCATACATACACCTTGCATTATGTACTTTTTATGGCTCATCAAATTATGTACTAAGTCAATGATTGGTTTAGTGTATGGTGATGGCCATACATACACCTTACATTATGTATTTTTTATGGCTTATCAAATTATATACTAAGTCAATGATTGGTTTAGTGTATGGTAAATAAAGATTAAGAAATGAAATTTAACGGACAAATTATCAATCACGAATTAATTTATCTATTAAATACTATCAAAATTTTCTTGCATTCTCAATTATTTTATTTAAAATAAATAAATCTAGCAATGTAGTAATATAAACCGTCAAATTTAACGGACTTTTTTAGTTTGAAATTCCAACCCTGGCCTTGCCATTGCGGGAGGCGGGTGTCTCAAAATTAACGCATATTTTAATAGAGACTCTGGTTACGCGTCTAATTGACGGCGTCAGCCTGCGTCATCCACCGGCAACCAGGTCGTCCACCGGTTAAAATGGAGGAAGAGAAGAGAAAACATATGCAAGGGATGAAGAATGAAAAATAATGAAGAAAATAATAAAAGTGCGACGACTCTTTCAAACACATAGCGCTTTTGCCTGTAAGCTCGCTAAAACCTTTATCAGATGGAAATACAACCAACTTTGACTACATACTGTGTTAATCCCTTTTTTTTTTTTTTCCTTGGAGTCCAGTTTGGAAGGTGTGCCTGAATGCTGGAATCTTGTGTTGATTTCTGTCTGGAACTTTTCAGTGAAATTTTTGGCGTCCACCAGAATTTTTCTGTGGAGAATTTATTGGATTTTGCGGTTTTTTTTCTTAAAAATCGAAAAGAATTGGGGACAGTGTAGTGTACTTGTCTGATCTTTGGTGTATAGAAGAGCTTCCAAGGATAATTTATTGGGTTCGCGCTTAACAGAGGGAATTTATGGGGCGAATTGGTGAATATGCGAGGTTTTCACTCAACTTTTCCTTTATAGGGTCAGTGATATAATTTCAGAGGTCAGATTCGCAGTTTGTGGCCTTCTTAAGAATATGTGGTTTGGAAAATTTACAGGTACATCTTTTTTCGCCGGATTAAATTTTTAAATCATGGTATTTGTGTCAAATTTGAAAATTTCAGTGCCGTCTCGTCGCTTCTTTGCAGAGTTTGGTGGAGTAGATAAAAAATCGTAGTTTTGGTTGCAGAGTTTGGTAGCTTTGGTCAGATGGTACGGTTTTAACTCTTATGCCACCTTGACTGTGATAGGAGACGCCGATCCTGTTTGCATGACCAAGTTGGTTTGAATTCTTGAATACCCACAGGTATATGTTGTCATGCAATTTTATTAATAATATAATAATAAAATTTTAAAATATTATTAATAATAATTTAGAATTTATTTGTAATATAAAAAATAATAAAATTTTAGAATTTTATTAATACTAGTTTTCTTTGTTTTAATCTTATTTCTACTAATTACATTACTATTATTATTATTATAACTAAATTATTAATTTCATTTATTTAGTTTATATATTTTTAATTTTTTTTTTTGTAGTTATAGCTCACTTCATTTTTTTTTTTTCTATCTATAAGTTGATCTTCCTCTCACCCCCTCAGCGTTGTGTCCTGAACTACATCCTCCAAAACTAATGCTCACATTCTTATCACCTTTTTGGTGTAGGTTTGTCATTTTTTCATTTTTGAATAGTAGTGTGTATGATGACCAGAGATGTCCACCATAAATAATAAAATTCAGTCACATACATATGATTTTTTAAGGAAAAAAACTTAATCATAAAAAGTTAAATGGAAAATTGGTTAAATATATAGTTTAAAGTTTAAACATTTATTCAATGATATTTTGATGTTTTTTAACTATTTTATGAAATAATTTTTTTTATTAAAATCAAGCTATATAAATTTATATGAAATCATTATTTTTTGTTGTTTAAAATCCATTTTTGAATGTAAAAATGGATTTAACATGTTGAAAACTCATGAAACACTCAAATTATACGGAAAAAAATATAATTTCTCACCAAATTTAAAGTAAATATCCCTAAAAAAATATAGCTAAAAAAATAAAGGGCGTTCTTGCCAACACACCTTCACAACCTCCTCGGCCAGTCCCGACATGTCCAATCTCAACGTGGCGGTCCATCCTATCTGGCATCTCATGTTTTTTTAACAAGTACACATGGCGGTCCATCCTATTCGGCATCTCATGCTTTTAACAAATACACGTGTGTTGAATTTAACTGAAGCATATAACACCTGCTTATTTAAGATGAAAACAAAAATATATGTAAGCAATTTCACTGAAAGTCTTTGTCTTTGTCTTAAACTAAAGATGAACACAAAAATTTATGTTACGAAGCAAATTTAATTTTTTTTTTCAAAGCGAGGCTGAGTTTAGGTATGAATGGAAAAACGATCTGCTCATGCCAGGATTGTAGTATACTCGGTTGAGATTGGATGTTTTATTGGGCAATTTTATTTTTCACAATTGATTTTCACCCTCAATCCCTCTCCATGAAATTTGAATCAATCCCTCTCCATGAAATTTGAACCAATGAACTAGAATTAAATTTTAAATTACTCATTATTGCCCTTTAAATAGTTTTTGTTGAACTAGTAAATGGACAGTGTGCATTAGGTCGAAGAAATGAGAAAAATAAAGATTAAATTTTAAATTACTCATTATTACTCTTTAAATAGTTTTTGTTGAACTCGTAAATGGATAGTGTGCATTAAGCCGAAGAAAAAATGAGAAAAATAAAGATTATTTTGGAAGACACATGCCCTGCACTATGTCATTTTCCACCTTTTTAAAATTAATAGGACCGATAAACATATATCATCCACTTTTTACTTAATATCATTGTTTCTAATGTCATTGTTTCTAATAGTGTAACAGAACAATATTGTTCCAAGCTTATTACAAACACTATAACATACCAACGATGGGAAGCCTGAGGCTATATGCTACTATTGAAAATCTGTAAGCTACTCGCGAGTGGTATTATATCGAAGCACAGTTAGCAGGAGCAAAAGAGAGCTTGTTATAGCCGACATCGTAGACTATGTGGAAATTCTGCTGCTGAAAGTTTCCGAATATCGAAATTGGAAGCGGCGAAGATATGAACGCAAGGCAAACTAACCCACCAGTATCTTGCAGGTCTAAAATGAAGGAGTTCTCTGGTGGCAGAACATAATCTGCACCTCCTGCAAAATGCAAAGTAATATTTGGAAATAGGAGATCAGACGTAAAATTGTAACAGAGATCCAAACCCGTAGTAGCAGATGCATTAACTGGCTGTGTTGTAATGCTGGAGCGGACAGCATCCAGAAAAGGCGTGTATCCAGGTTCCTCCAAAAGGGTTACAGTAGTTCCAGAATCAATGATAAGACCTCCGCTTCCATCGGCTCGAATTTGGAATGTACCCTTGGGAATAGGGACTGGTTCGCCCGCCACGCTGATTCCATCGAGGCCGAGATAGTAGAAAGATTGAAACAGACCGTTCTGAAGATCGTTTTGAATGAGAGGGGTGACACTAAAAGCAGCTCCGAAGGTAGTAGCCCTACCCAAGAATAAAGGGCTGATCTGTGAGGCATTATATACGGAACTTAAACAATAGGAGAAGATTTTGTCAATGGAGGATCCAATCTGGGAAACCAGAGAGAGTGGCCCTCTTGCCAGACCGATTATACCGGATGAGTTTAAGAACGTACCGGCTTGCACGCGACCGCAGCCGAACGTAAGGTGAGGAAAGCATGTCTGTGTTGAGGAACTTGGTGTCGCAAGACTGAACGTCTCCTCAGCTAAGACTCCAGAGGTAGATGAACCACCTCCATACAGATAGTCGTAGTTGCAATTTTCCTGGATATCGCAGGCACCAAATTCACCAGATACGTTCAAGGCTAAACAAAAGCTACTAGAGCAAGAAACATTCGTGTAGGACGACGATTGGAAGGGATTATACATTGGATCATCCTGTTCTAGACAGGAAGTACTACAAGGTTGGCACTGTGTCCAGATCAAGTCGCTGCCCGTGTCGAGCATGAAATGCAAATTTAATGGAACCGGAGATCCTATCGCCATCTGCATAAAATATTCACCCTCTACATAGTTAAGAGGACTGTAATAACTCTGGGCTTTTTGGGAAGTATAATATTGGAACTTGCGCCACCTGTTACGACTTCGTTCGACAGATCGAAGCAGTCGTTCAACATTTGAAAGGTTCTGGGGAGAGATAAGGGAATCTCTGTGTATGATATCTACTCTTAAAGTGTTAGTGGATGGATCAGTGGCAGGTGCCTTCCATTTGGCCTTTGCTTCGTTTCTGGCGCAACTTCCATGAAATGACAAAGCGTACAAAGCAACGACTGAAACGATTAACATAAAACGTGAAAAACTGTGTCTTGCCATCGTAGAGAGAAACATAAAGAAACGCATGTAACCAAATGATACTGAAAATGTAGAATATGAATTGGATTTATATAGAAATGA
>ML780105.1:182421-195319 GCA_009831015.1 Picea engelmannii
AGGCCTTGAAGATAATTAAAGAAAAGAATTACAAAATAAGAAAGTGTCAGGTCGGCCCTAATGTTAAAATGAAGTGACATAAATGGTATAAATAAACATCATTATACATTCATTTTGATACAAGTCGAATTTCAGAGGAAATACGAAGTAAAATAAGGCTGGATTTCAAGGGAGGATGAAGTCTTTTGGTGATGTGTTCTAAGGTATGTTATTTTCAGGTCATCTTACCATTTTTGCTATAAAGTTTTTCCATAAATGCTTCAGATGGTGAAATCGCTATGGTATCGAGAAGACATATCAGGGTACCTCTAGTAAAAAGTTAAGCTCTTGATTCGCTATAATTATGGAGACACACTATGTGGAAGATAGGGTTTGTGACCAGTCCTAAAGCTAGTCAATAAACATGTGTTCCAGGTAAAACAATCATAACTTCTTCATACAGAATAAAAATTAAGTGGGACCACTTCCATTGGAAATATTACAGAATTTAGTTTCTTTTGTGCAAGTTTCCGAATCAGCTGTTAAATATTGAGTGCAGGGCATGCTGTACAAGTTGGGTCTTCTGAATAGACCAAAATTGAATAAAGTCTACCATTCTTTCCATAACCTCTTTTTGGGGAGGATTCAAGGAGTGAAAATTGGAGGAGTTTTAGAGAATACATTGAGTAATATTATCTACAGGATCAAAGTACTCCAAGAATTGAAGAATTGCAGAAATTGAAGAAGTCTTAGGAAGCATTATCAGGTTCTATGTGATGATTGGTTGATGGTGATGATTTAATGTAAAGTTTTATTATCTCTCATATATTCTTGGGTGGAAGGAAGGGGCAATGATGGAGAGTTCAAGTCTCTCTTGATATTGGAGGATTGTATCTTCCTCTTGGAGGTTTATCCCTCCCTCTACATTTGGAAGCTGTAGCTACCTTTGGAAGTCATTACTTCGCTTGAACAAAAACTATTGATTATTTCTCATATATTGTGCATGGTGTATTGTGGTGTATTGGTTTTTAAATTGTACTTGATACTGATTCACCCCCCTCTTAGTATCAACACTTGTTTCTATGTCACATTTTACATTTGACTTTGCATTGTCCTATAACCTTTTTACGACCTACTTTTTGCACCTTCAAAAGCAATTGCTAATTATTTTCCCACATCAATCGTTGTTTTGAAGTGACCGATCACTACATCGTGGTCGTTGGACGACCATTGCACTGCTTTGAACCATTCATTTGGATTCTAACTACTCTCTTAGAGAAGTAGATGTATGGATGAGACGTTTGAAAATTCCATGGCTGTCGAGATGTGTTAGATGACCATCCATTCGTTTGGATTGTGTTACCTATGTATTCACGTCACTGTCCTGAGCACTGTTCAAGTTCATCTTCGGGTACAATAGAAATCTACCATGTCTCAACGTCTGTGACAGACTATGGTTTGTGGTTTATTATGTAAATCAACCCTAGACTTGGTGCAAGCTAAACCCGGTATCCAAAGCATCTTTGTCCTACACGTCATGAAACACAACTTGTCATCCAATTCACTGTCCCATAAATCCACGTATCATGCTTAAACTTCTTCGTCCATACTTGCATCGATGATCCAACTTTTCATCCTTAATGATGCCCATGGCGCCTAGCCATGGTCCGTCTTTGTGCGTACATTTCCTATCTCTATTAACTGAGCTATCAATGGAGGTTGTTGGATTCAATATTAAAACGAGAAAGTAGAGTATTACACACAAATAATAGCTTCAATGAATTAATATAAATACAACAAGTTACTGCAATCTTGTCTCGATATAGATATTGCACAATCAATCACTTGAGATAATATCTCAACAACACATCAAGATAGAAGCAAACTTAGTTGAACCAATCTTTTGGAATCCAACTAATTAACAACCTCATAAACAATAAACTAAGATAAACATTATCTAACATTTACTGGGTGCCAACCTGGATGAAGTCGAACGTTTAAAACGACTTTAGTAATTCAAACATACATATTTATATAGTGTGTGCGCGTTAAATTAGTTTAGATTTTTAATTTATTTACAATATCGAGCTTCAAATTTGAACAAATAACTCGTTTTTAAATATAGTTTCGTATTTATTAAACCAAGTGTTAGTGTAGTTGGCCATTGAAGCTTACATATTTACATAGTTTGTGCATTCAATTAATTTAAGTTTATAATTTATTTTTCAACTGTTAAAAAAACAATGTGACATGAGAAAACATTACTTTGCTCAAGGTTTTTGAAAACATTACTTTGCTTAAGGTTTTTATGCCAAGAAGTTGTGCATTGTTTTGTTAGACCTTCTATATTATTTGGTATTTTGAAAAAATAAAGTGCACTGTAATTTATTATTTAAAACATTAAATTGTATTGTTCAAGTAGGATGTGTGAACGTGTAAAAAAATAAAGTGCACCCTAATAGGTTATTTAGAGAAATTAATTGCAGTGTTCAAATTAGGATGTAAGTTTAATAATGCACCATATTGCACCAAAGTTTACTTTCATTTAGTGCATTGCATCACACTAATTTTTTTTTGTGTGATACATCTCATCACACCAAAGTTTAGTTCTCTGCATTGTAGCTCACCAAATTTTACTTCCGTATACTACAAGAACTCCGATACAAAACAAACCAAATGACGCATTTTTGCACCTTGAGGAACAATTGCTAGTTTTATTAATGTACAACTTTTAATTAGAAGTTTGTTATATATAATTGAAATAGAATCAAAGCCTTTCAAATAATGTCATTTCAATTTAACGAATAGACTCTGTATAGCAGCACTGGTCAAAGCCATAATAGCAGAGATGGACATCACAAAGGAGACAATAGAGACGACCTTGACCACCAAGCTGCAACCAACTTACCTAGTTAGTGTTTTGTATTTTAATATGGTTTTAGAACAATTTTTAAATCAACATTATACTGGTTTGGGCTTGTTCTGTGTGATGGGGTGTCACAATTCCTCGTTATTTTCTTTTTTATTTCATTTACCCCTTCTTTGATAAGATGCAACTCGATGGTATTTGCGGGGAGTTGTGGCTATTCTAATTTGTTATTTTTGGGGTTTAAGATTGTTGTCATGCATCTATCCATGAAATTTCTTTGTGGACTTTATGCTGATACTTTCTAGTGTTTTTTTTTATCATTCTTAGTTAATGTTTTGTAACCTTGAAACTTTTTTTCAAGTGGGTTTTTCTAGCATAAACTTGGGTTGTTTGTTTGGGTGTGGTTTTCTAGCATAAACTTGGGTTGTTTGTTTGGTTGTGCTATTCTGGTAACTTGGATCGAGTGTCTTAAGGATAACTTAAGTTGGAATTTTGGCCCTTAGGTGCCTTCTAGTGGGTGTCCTAAGGATAACCAAGGTTAACATCTTTGTCCCTAAGATGCTATGGGGCATTTGGAGGTAGTGGTGGAACTCGTGAAGCTTGCATTGTACTCTGACTCACCTATGGATCAGAGTCTATTTCCATGTCTGTCTCAAGACCAACTATTGGTGGAACTACAGATCACACACCCTTATAAAAATACATTCCATTCATATTCCCTTTCAGTGGCCAAGAAGATCCAATCAATATTAATATAATAGATTGGTAAAAAAGATAGAATTTTACCTATTCCCATATAGGAGCAATCAAGTTTCGACTTGTCCCTTTAAGCAGACCATACCTTAATGTATCCTCCTTATGTTGTGTCATAGATATAAGGGAAGAAAAGTTTGCATATGCTTTAGTTTGTGGGTTTCAAGACCTGCTTCATCACGAACTTGCATTTTCTACCATCTATCCCAAATATGTTGTGTCCCTTGAAGATCCATACAGTTACAGGCACCTTAGATTTTGTATTCTTCTTGCAGGATTCAATATGCATACAAAAGCTTGTATCATCCATCTTAAGAGTCTTGTAGTTATGCGAGTTGGCAATGATACTCTATCGCCACTCCATTCCTGGGTACTTATGTAACATCCCGCTCTAGCGCACTGAGAAAAATTATTCTTTGAGGACACTTGCTTGCAAGTGATCTGGACTTTCATGATGTTAAAACACTTATCCTTGATTATGATGCGTTGTGATAGATGACATGATGTTTTACTGCTTTGACGTAGATAGGTGCTATTGAATCAATTTTATTGAGTGTGCAGGGTTTTGGACCTTGAGGATGCAGAGGCATCGGTGGAACCCCTTGGAATCCGGATTGAGTCAAGGAGTGTGCTATTTGGGTTGATTTATTTACTGTGATATTTCATTGATTTGATGATATGATGTTGACATGTTCTGACACGATTCTCGATGATGCAGGCTGACGATAGCTTGTCGACAAGACTCACAGATGGAGTAAAGGGGTCACACATGATTTCCAGAGAGGTTGAGGGAGAGGTGTGGACAACATCCCTGCCACAGCCTACTAGCACTCCCGCCGTGGCTCGAACTGTAGGTTAACGATTACCTAGTTCAAGAGGAATCCACGATGTCGTGAGGGCAGACTACGACAGTTGCTCATGATGATTCTAAGGGGCACGCAATAAGGCGGGGGACTTATTCCTTAGAGCCCTTAGTCTCCCACAAGTTCACCCGACGGAGTGTTAACTCCAAGGGTTATAGATGTCTACCAATCAATCAAGTTGGCGAGTGGCACCCTTGGAGCACATGGTGCATCCTGAAGGGCACGTCGCGCAAAAGAAACACAAGTTGGCGAGTGGCACCCTTGGAGCACGTGGTGCATCCTGAAGGGCACGTCGTGCAAAAGAACCACAAGAAGCGAGTGGCACCCTTGGAGCACGTGGTGCATCCTGAAGGACACGTCGCGCAAAAGAAACGAATGAGGCGAGTGGCACCCTTGGAGCATGTAGTGCGTCCTGAAGGGAACGTCGCATTGATGATGATGAAGAAACAAACCTAGATGGCCCTAAGACATTAACGCCTTAAGAAATCCTTAAACAACTTCCCTAACCAAGTGTCGCCCAGTTCAGAATCTAAGTCCTAAGTCTAAAACTTTTCTAGGGTAAAAAWTTAGTSTAACCTTAAGAAAAAKAMMCTAGAATAAAAATAAAAATTYAAACAAAAACCCACTTAAGTAATAGTTWGGTCYTCATAAAATTCTTGGGGTRAATRAAGAGAGTAAGAATTTAATKRAAACTAATGGTTTTWAAARYTTGYAMARAAKAAATKRTTTCCTAACTTGTGAAAGTACAAAAKATRTTAAATAAATAATAAATGGGAAAGATTTAATAGCRCAACTGCCATTTTGGGTCTAATAAAAAGGGGAAAGAAGGGAATAATAAGAATTGGGAAACTAAGTAAATGGAGGAAACATAATATAGGAAAGATGGGAACTTATGGTAAAAAGCGAGATCAACATAGTAAGGAATCTGCAATTAAGAACCTTCTAAAATGAACTAAAATTAGAAACTTCATTTTAGGGAAAGTAATTAAACCTGTAAGGGAATCTAGGAACACCTAGGAGTGAATTTAGGGGCAACTCTAGGTGGGTGAGGGAATTGAGTAAATTAATAAATTAAAGAAAATAATTACTAGAGGAAAGAGGGGGATGGACGACACTTGTGCGAAGGAGATCATTTAGTATTTTTTTATTTAAAACTTAATTAAAATGTGATTTAGGGAAAGTTGGAGGTGAGAAAAACTCTATAAAAGAAAGGGAAGATGAGGAAGAAAGGAATCGGATGATAGCGTAACGTTATGCTGCCGGAATTGTGACTTAACTAATTACTTGTGGAGAGTTGGGATTTTCCAGCTTGGATAGGAGTGGTAGCTCGGCCTCGCGAGGCGAGCTGGGAAGCTAGACGGACCATCTGGATTGTGTGTGGCCGCTTTGTGGCTCGGGGGGGTAAGGGGGAAGCAGAGTACCCCTAGTGATTGGCTGGGAGGTACCGGTGTAGTCTCTATGGTCGACGAGCGGGAGCAGCGCAGAGCAGGAGCGACACGAAGCGCGGGGTCATCATTCGAGGCGGGAGTTAAGGCAACGATATTTTTTTCATTTGCATGATAGAAGGTATTAGGACCTTAACCCTCTCTTATTGTCATCATAATTTTTGTATTGGCATTGTGAGATGAAAAATACTTAACTTCCATCTGCTTGGGTTCTCGTTGGATTGATTGGTTTTCTTGCCTTGTTCTTCGGCGATTGAAATTGTGTTACAGTTATAAAATATTTCTTCTTACCCTGTAGTTGCATGTCGGTTGGGATAAAAGAGATTTTATGGCTGTGTGTTTATATGACTGTGGGCCTTTTATATATTACTGTGGCCATATGTGTTGTTGTAGGTGTTTATAAATTAAGGTGGGCGGTTTATATAAGACCATGGGCATTTGGTTTTAATCTGAGCATTTTCATGTTGCCGTGGGCGTTGGGTTTTAAATCTGAGCATTTTCATGTTGCCGTGGGTGTTTGTTTTAATCTGAGCATTTTCATATTTCCATGGGCGTTTAAATATTTCAGAGGGCGTTTGGTATCACTGTGGGCATTTCCATATCATTGTGGGCATTGATATATTTCTGTGGGCGTTCTGTTTTAATGTGGGCATTTACATATGGTTGTGGGCGTTTATATCTGACTGGTGTCGTTTTTAAATATGGCTATGAATGTACTGTCAATTCGTTTTTGTAAAATTTAGTTTGAGAATTCATTCTGGCAATGAGTGTATTGTCATTTCCTTTTCGTAAAATTTAGTTTGAGAATTCATTCTGGCAATGAGTGTACTGTCATTTTGTTTTTGTAAAATTTAGTTTGAGAATTCATTCTCGCACTGAGTGTACTGTCATTTCGTTTTTGTAAAATTTAGTTTGAGAATTCATTCTGGCAATGAGTGTACTGTCATTTCATTTTGTAAAATTTGGTTTGAGAATTCATTACGACAATGTGTACTGTCATTTCGTTTTTGTAAAATTTAGTTTGAGAATTCATTCTGGCAATGAGTGTACTGGCAATTTGTTGAACGATTGGTTCTGAAACATTCCCTTCGACAATTTCATTGTGAATTATCACTGTAATTTCGTTCTGGCAATGTGATCTAGCTACCTGGCCATCGTTGTACATTGCATTTTAAACCTGCTAAGATGGTGATTGTGGCCTGGATTGTATTGACCTCTGACTGAGTTTGTTGCTGGGTTAACACGATTTTCTCTTATTTAATGTCTGCGTTGCTATTCGATGGCCACTCCATGCTGAAATTTTGACTACGTTTTGTATTCATACTTCTATGCTTTTAAAAATGTTTGATGAAGATGCTTGACTGATTGCTGCTCCTTGAGTGAAACCGGGACTGCTTGCTGTGCGAATTCTGTCGTAGAAAAGAATGTAATTACAGACAATGAATGTTTAATTCATAGACAACGAAACTTATGGACAATGCGATTTTCTTGTTTAGTTGACCTGCGTTTTCCTTACCTTATTACTCGCCCTTAGTCACTAGCTTTTTTAGACCTCCTTGAATTCATCGCCTGCAGATTTATAGAATTATATGGTGAGTGAACATCAATGTAATGATCATCGCCCCTCATGTATAGCTTGTGATGTATTCCTTGCTTCCAAAGGTAAATTGGATTTCTATTGTTTAATTAATAATGGCTTTAATTAATATTATCTTTTATTCTAGTTTTTTTTTAATTGCTCTATCATTATATCTGGTGCATCGAATTACCCATGATCTACCATAATGTAGATTGTCGTTATTATTCTGAATGAGTGAAGTATATAAACCTTATAGAATTTTAAATTTGGTATTCATATATGGCTATGAAATGGTTAAGGTTTTGATTGGTTAGTATATTTAGAGTCAAGAAGTGTTTCCATTATCAATTCTAGTGGGATGGAAATTTGGGTAAAGGTCGATAAGATGTACTTAATCTACGTCTGGGGGCATTGTTATATATATCTAACATGATCTTTAGATAGCGACCTTAAAACAAAAAACTTATAACAATAAAAATGGTTTAAGGCAATTGAATTAAGATGGAACCCTAAGCACGTTACAATTTAAACTTGTGCAATGAATTTCCTTAGGACTAAATTGATTATATCCCGAAGTCATTATGCACTTTAGACCTGCGAAGTCAGGCTCGAAATGGAGGCTGAACGGACTGTGTTAAATTCCTTACTGGCTTTATTAATTATTATTGTCTTGTAATGTGATTGGCGATTGATGTTTTAGTTGCAAGGTTATTATAACATAAGATGTGAGGTGGTCAAGATAATGTTATTGAAATTTTATGGTATAGGTAACATATAGGATGTATTGAGATTGTTAATTAATTTCAGGGTTAGTTCTATAATTGGAATTGTCCAACCTCACAGTTATATGATATTGGACTCTTCGATTTGATAAAGCTAGTCGCTCTGTATATAAGTCTGTGTGTGTGATTTTTTTTTCATGTAAAGAATCTAGTGTCGTATCAAGAGTCTCGGGCCCTTTAAAGGCAAGGTTTCCACTCTTGCGGCACACCTGATGGAGATTACTAGTTTCTGCCTGAGTAGTCGACCAGGAGCCTATCTGACCTTCTCTCTCTCCGGAGCAGAGAACTAAGATTAAATGCCCTGCTTTCCTATGCAGAAATAGTAAAATCTACTACTATGGATTCTTCCATCTGTGTTCGTACTGTACATAACATAGTACGTCATTCAATGCTTGCAGTTACTTGTTGTGCGCCTTATGTCTTCTTGTTGTGATCATCGTGGTTGCGTCTTGTTAGTCATCGAGTGGCGACGTAGAGTCAAGTGTGTCTGTTTCCTTTTTACACGCGCGCACACACCTTAAAAAAAAATAAAAAATAAAATTTGCACCCGTTATTAGAGTTGTTGTCATAACGAGGAGGTTGTCACATGTGGTATCAGAGCGGGTTCGACCCCCGGCTTGGGATTCACTACAGCTTCTGTTGACATGATTAGATTTGATTATACTGTTGTTGATCAATTTGATTGTGTGCATGCAGGTAATCATGGTTAGAGGACGTCGTGGAGGCAGATGACGGGGTGCTAGGGGAGGAAGTGTGACGCCTCCAGTAGCATCCGCGCCTGAGGGGTCTAACCCCCAGGGAGGCGAGTAGGTTCTCTGACAGGAGCAGATAACAGTTGGCGATGTTGTGGGGATGATGAGATCTTTTGAGCGCATGTCTGAGGCACTGATCAACCAATTGGACAGAGATGAGGCCATGGCGCCGGCACCCGCTGAGGTTCCGCCGCGTGCACCGACCGTTACAGGCAGCATTCACCGTGAACTCGAGAAGGTTAAATTTCCCGAGTTCTTTGGTGCCCCGGATGGCGCCGCCGCCGAGGCATGGTTGGAGAATATGGCGATGTGCTTCACACTTCCCGATTATACCTCCAACATGAAGGTCCACATGGCGGCCTTTCAACTGAAGGGGAGCACTCTTCTATGGTGGAAGACGCTCCTGCCGTAGCTGAACATGGCCGTTGAAGACGTGTCATGGGAACTGTTCGAGGAACGGTTCCAAGAGAGGTACCTTTCAGAGGAATTCATTGAGCGTCAGCTCAATGAGTTCAACGCATTACGACAGGGAGGTCGTACGGTCCCCAAGTACGAGGTACGTTTTATGGAGTTTCTTCGGTATGCTCTGCACCTTAACACTAAGAAGCTCAAGGTCAACAGGTTCGTGGTGGGCCTTAACGACAGCCTGCATGCAAAGGTTAGGATCTTGATGCCTCAAGCCTTGCACGATGTCGTCCAGAAGGCCCTCATAGTAGAGGAGGAGCTTATCAGTGGGGGTCAGACCAGGACTCCAGCGAGACCAGCAGGGCAGGGTTAATTTGGAACACTGCAGCATCAGACACCAGTGAGACATGCGCCAGGATATCATGGCTTCCAGAGGGGATCCACTTTCACTACACCCCGACGACCGCCGCCTTAGCAGCAGGCACCTTATCGGGGACCACAACATCATCAGCAGCGTTGCTTGCAACAGCAACACTTTAGGCCTGTTCAGCATAATAGTCCTGGGTTCCAGGCCGGTGGGCCGTCACCTTCTACTTTGGGTACAAGGACTACTGGGCCGAAGAAGGGGTGTTGGATGTGTGGGGAGCCACACTACCAGCGTGATTGTCTTGTGGAGAGGACCAGAGTGTCCGGATCAGCCGGACCCACTACCATGGGAGATATGGGCAAGGCCCATCGGATTCATGCGGCGGTGAATAACAGCCAGGCAGAGCACCAGTCGACTGTGCTCGAGACGATAGGTACTGTCACTGACCAGACCCTTAGTATTTTGATAGACCCAGGTGCTACTGAGAGTTTCATTTCTGGTGTAGTGCTAAAAAGGATTAAGGTAAAGGTAGTCGAACATGACGAGTTTAGCTTTGTAGAGATGGCTTCAGGAGCCAAACAGAAGGTTGGAAGAAAGGTTACGGGCTGTGCCCTTAACCTGGGAGAGTTTGTCATGAGGGTCAACTTGTACGTCATGATCTTAGGATCTTATGATGTCATGATTGGTATGGATTGGTTGGAATCGCATGAGGCGATACTCAATTGTAAGACGAAACGGTTGAGCTTGGTCGATGATGAAGGACAGAGACGTGTGATTGTAGGACAGAACTAGGGTGTATCCCTGAGGTTTGTCTCCTCCTTACAGTTACGAAAGAGCATGCGCAAGGGGTGCAAGCTTTATGCGTTCCTCGCACTAAACGAAAAGGGAGTAGCAGAAGGTCTAGAACACCTTCCGGTGGTGAAGGAGTTTGCGGACATATTTCCAGAGGAGTTGCCTGGGATGCCGTCGGAAAGGGAACTGGAGTTTACCATAGACCTGAAACTGGGGACCGAACCGATAGCAAGAACGCCTTATCGGATGTCGACCCCGGAGTTGCAAGAGATGAAAATGCAACTGAAGGAGTTGTTGAACCTGGGACTGATACGCCCTAGTGTGTCACCATGGGGTGCACCAGTTATTTTCATACGAAAGAAGGACGGATCATGGAGGCTTTGCATTGACTACCATCAAATGAACAAGGCTACGATCAAGAATCAATATCCCTTACCAAGAATTGATGATATGTTCGATCAAATGAAGGGTGTGACGGTGTTCTCCAAGATTGATTTGCGATCAGGGTATCACTAGTTACAGATCAAGGAGGATGACGTCCCTAAGACCGCCTTTAAGATGAGATTTGGACATTACAAGTTTACTGTTTTACCATTTGAACTGACAAACGCCCCAGGGGTATTCATGTGTTTGATGAATGGGGTCTTCCACGAGTACTTGGACAAGTTCGTTCGAGTATTCATTGACGATATCTTGATCTACTCTCGGACGATGGAGGAGCATGATGAACACTTCCGCTTGGTACTACATTGTCTACGAGAGCACAATTTGTATGGGAAGTTGTCCAAATGCTCTTTTTATCAATCAAGGATTCACTACTTAGGGCATGTCATCTCTAGCGAAGGCATCGTCATGGATCCAACAAAGGTTGAGGCTATTATGGAATGGCCTGTGCCAATGAATGTCGCTGAAGTGTGTAGTTTTATGGGTTTAGCAGAATACTATCGATGGTTTGTCGAGGGATTTTTGAAGATAGAAAATCCGATCACGGAATTGCAGAAGAAAAACAAGAAGTTTGTTTGGACCAAGAAATGAGCGGAAACATTTCGAAGGCTGAAAGAGTTGTTGACCACAACGCCGATACTAAGGGTCCCTGACATGGATGCAGACTTCTTGGTATGCACTGATGCATCCAAGGAAGGTTTAGGCGGAGTCTTGATGCAAGACGGATGAGTGATTGCTTACATTTCGAGGAAACTGAGAAGGCATGAAGAGAACTACGCGATGCACAATTTGGAGTTTTTGGCCATCGTATATGTCGTGAAGGTTTGGAGACACTACCTTGCTGGACAAAAATTTGAATTAAAGACTGATCATTGTGGATTACAACACATTTTTACGCAAAGCGACCTAAACGCGCGACAACAGAGTTGGTCGGAATTGCTTAGTGAGTACGACTTTGAGATTACTTACATAAAGGGAACAGTGAATTGAGTGGTGGATGCTTTGAGTCAGAGGCCACACATCTTTTCGGTGTTGCCTCTTCAGACGAATCTACGTGAGAAGATTCTCACCTTACAGCGTGATGATGACTGGTACAAAGAGGTTGAGGGTTTTATTGGAAAAAACACCATGATGGTACCACGATATGAGGGATTTTCATTTGATAGTGATGGGTTATTGAGGTTTAGAGGTCGGATTTACGTACCGCCAAACGACGAGTTGAGGATGTTGATCCTAAGCAAGGCTCATAGAGCATTTTACATGGCTCACCCGGGAGTCACGAAGATGAGGGCAGATCTTGAACCCTTATTCTTCTGGAGGGGAATGAAGGCCGACATAGTTAACTATGTGGCCAGGTGTCTGGAGTGTCAGCAGGTAAAGACTGAACATAGACACCCAGCAGGATTACTACAACCACATGCCATCCTAGAATCGAAATGGGCGGTTATTTTGATGGATTTTATTGTTGGATTGCCACTGACGGCAAGGAGACACGACTCAATTTTTGTAGTAGTAGACACTCTGATGAAGAGTGCTCACTTTATTCCCATGCGTACGACGTATCAGGCACCTGACATAGCGAGAGTTTTCATCAGTGAGATTGTGAGGCTGCATGGCGTGCCTAGGAAGATTATATCCGATCGAGGATCGATGTTTACTGGACGATTTTGGACGAGTTTCCAAGAGGCCTTGGGAACCCAACTTAATTTTAGTACTGCGTATCACCCAGAGATGGACGGACAGACATAATGAATGAACCAAACCTTGGAAGACATGTTGCGCATGTACGTGATGGACCAACAAAAGCGTTGGGAGGAATTCTTGCCTCTAGTAGAGTTCGCTTACAACAACAGTTACCAGAGCACCAT
>ML780105.1:201616-213186 GCA_009831015.1 Picea engelmannii
CCAATACATGGTAAGACCTAGACATGGAAAGACCTAAACATCGCAAGGCATGGAAAAAACTAGACCTAGACCTATACCTTTCCTTGACATGCCTTAGAATATCACACCCACTCCCTCTCTACCACCCCTGATTCTACTCTCTGTCTCTCACTGCCTCGTTTTCCCTCCCTCACTTATTACCCCCCATCTCTCTTCCACCTATGTCCCACCTCTCTCCCACCCTTTATCTATCTCCTCATTTTTAGTGTCAGTGTCACTCTCTTTGGCCCTCCTTCTCTCTCTAATACCCCTCTCTATCTCCCTCTGTATCCCTCCTTCCTCTCACTCACTCTCTMCCCCCCCTACTATGACTCTCTCTCCCCGCCTTATTCTCACCATCCATCTCTTTACCCCCCCTCCCCTTTGTATTCCTCTCCCTCCCTCTCACACTCTCTCTCTATCCCTCTTCTTTATCTTTCTCTCTCCCCCTCTCACACACTCTCTCACACACACTCTCTCTTTCCCCCTCTTCCCTCTCTCTCTTGACCTCCATCCCACTATAGCTCCTCTATATCTCCCACAACTACCCCTCTCTCCTACATTTACCTCTCTCTCTACCCCCCTCTATGTCTTCCTCTCTCTCCCTCTCACACTCTCACACACTGGCAATTTTGGTACATTACAAGGCAAGGCATGGTAAGGAAATACATGGCCTTGACCTAGACATGGAAATCCATGTCAAGACCTAGACCCAAGCCTTCCCTTTCCATGCCTCACACTCTCACACCCACTCCCTCTTTGTCTTCCCCTTCTTCGACTCTCTTCCTCTCTCTCTCTCTCTCTCTTCCTCCATCTATTTCTCTCTCACCCTCTCCCTCCCTCCCTCCCTCTCTCTCCCATCCTCCCTCTCTCTCTCTCCCCCCCTCCTTCCCTCCCTCTCTCTTTGTCTCTCTCCCCCTCCCTCTTCCAATTTTTCCCTCCCTCCCCCTCTACCCCCCCTCTCTCGCACCTCTTTCCCACCTCTCTCTCTCTCTCTCCTTGTTGTTAGTCTCACTCTCACTCTCTCTCTTCCACTCTTTCTCTCTTTCTCATTATACCTCCCTCTCCATATCTCTCCATATCACTCTCGACCTCTCTTATACTCTTATTGGATCTCTCCCTCCCTCCCCTTCTTTCTCTCCTCCCTCTCTCTCTACCCTGTCCTTTCTAACCCCCTCTTTGTCTTTCTCTCTCCCCCTCTCACACTGCTCCCTATCTCTATCCCCCTCCCTCCCTCTCTCTCTCTCTCTCTATGTGTGTGTGTGTGTGTGTGTTACACATTATTTTCGTCATCCTCATGATCAATGATGATATGTGTATCGTCGATTATAAGAAAGATCATTTTCCTATTCCCTGAAGGCTATTGAAGAAATAAGACTTTCCTTGAGAGGTGAAATCACCTTTTCCTTATTGAAAAACCCTATCGAGAGAGATCGTCACACCTTTCCAGTGTTAAGGGTGAGACGATCCCAAATTGTTGCATGCTACACTAGAGTGGCCTACGACATCCTCTCAATTTTCTCATGTTTAGGGTGAGACGATGTTTGAATGAAGGAAAAAGAAGAATTTATCAAAGGTTCTAGATTGGAATCTTCGAAAGGATGAGGTGGCCTCCGATCAGTTTGTATCTAACCCACTTCTCTGATTTAGTGGGATCATCCTAATCCCTTAATCACCCCCCCTTCACTCTATATAAGAAGGGATCTCTCATGAGAAAGGCTAGGTTGGCTTATGTATGAAGAATTTTGCTGAAGATTGTGCTTGTGATAACTTTTCTTTAGCTTTCCAATTCAGGTTGTGTATACTCTTCATCAAAGGAATTGGAGAAAAGGTGTGTTTGTTGAGGAAAAGGGCCATCGAAAGGGACCTTGCAACATCAAGGCATAGGTTTTATTCTCCACTTTCATTAATATAATGCAGTAATACATTTATTTCCTATAAAATTTTCTCCATTTTTCTTGCATAACTCCTTGATCTTATGCATAGGTTTCATTGGAATATATATATCGTTGCTCTCTCTCTTTGTTGGTTTGTGTTTCTCAATAGGTTCAACATCCCAAATACCTTGATATGGAACTAGGACGACACTATCAAGGATCAAACGACATTTAAATGGTATGCCATTTATCCTTCATTAAACTAGTATTTATTACAATGACAATCTAAGGAAAAGTTTGTATTTTGTCATGTTTTGTTCTAATTTCTTGTTGAAGTTAGGGAGATTAGTTCGTGTATGAACTTACCAATCTGTCCAATAACAAAATTGGCGACTCCACTGGGGAACACCCTCTTTTGTTCTTTTCTTCTTTTTGCTTTTGGCTTGCCCACTTTTGTTGATTTTTCATTCTCTGCGTCACTGGGTGATCGAAGTTGACTCTCAGATACTGAAAGTTCATTGAAAAACCTTGCCATATTTTTAATTTTTCTTAAGTTTCAGCCATCTTCGCACCCTACTATGAGAACCAGTGCGACGACATCGCACTATGTCCTTCTACTTCCTGTGACGATACCTAAATGTCGCATTGTGTCACACTGTGACATGCGGCGATTGTGAAATTTTTTGAGTGACAATATCTCTTTACCCATATTTGTTTTCATTGTTTGTGGTGATTTTTTGGTTTTGTTGAATGATTGTTCATAGCTTGGTTTGCAAATTTTAGTTGATTTTGATCATTTTTTCAATTTTTGAAAGTCTTTCTCATAAGCTTCAAAGTTATATCTTTCACTTGTTGCTGCAAGGATATAATCTCTGGGTTTCATCCTTGAGTTCTTATCAGTCAAGTTATTAATGAACTTTTCTAAGTTTATTATTGTTGTTGATTAGAAAACAAATTTTGACTTCATTGATTAAAACAAATAAGTTTTCTTACTTTTGCACTTTTGGTTGTATTGTGATTTAAGTTTTGGGAATTGCGTTGTGAGTGCATTCATTTTCTTGGAAAACCTTGTTCTTTTTCCTTGATTCAGATCTCCATTTTTAATGAAAATAAAAATAATTGAAATTTATCTTTCTATTCGTAGTCTTTACAAGAAACCTTTTGCATTCTAGATTTTGTTTCAAAAAGAAAATTGAAAAATTGTATTCTTTGATTGTTTGATATCAAGATTGTTAAAGTTTAAAGGAATTGTTATATTGCAACTTCTTGTATTAAATATGTAACAATGTTTGGTTCAAATTTGAGTAGGGGAAAAATGTATTATACCAAGAAAAATGCATTTTCAAGTTATTAAAAATATAAATTATTTTAATCACAACTATATTAAAGATGTAACAATGTTTGGTTCAAATTTGAGTAGGGGAAAAATGTATTATACCAAGAAAAATGCATTTTCAAGTTATTGCTAAATACAAAATGTATAGTACTCAAATGTATGTTAATTATTGGTTTTAAGTGAATGTAATTTTTTGATAAAAATACAACATTTCTTAATATACAATTTTCTTAATATATATACAACATTTTTTAATATATATAATCTCTCATATACTTGTGTAAAAAAAAATTCAAGCCCTTTCTAAGGATGTAAGTGTACTTATCAGAGAATCTTAAAGGTACATTCTTCACTCTATTTATCAACACCTTCTAGCAAGGTAAGAAATCGTAGAATATAAGGGAAAAAAATACAATGGTTTCACTATGGGATTTAATAAGTGTATGATCATCTTAATTCCAACCTCTTCATTGTTCCAATGAACAACATTAATATGAAAAATTCCCTCAAATTACTTAGGCATCCTCATTCGTGCGTTGAGAGGGTAGACTAGTAAGTATAATGTTATATGTGTGTATAAGGTGGAAATGAAACTATAAGTGAAATCTAACAATCACAATGTGAAATCCAACACAAGGGTATGATAGTAAGTATAATGTTATATATGTGTATAGGGTGAAAATGGAACTATGACAATCACAATGTGAAATCCAACACAGACAATACCACGAGAGAGAGCATACACATAAATGAAAAAAATTTCATCTATGCAATACATCACATTAGTCACTTCGGATATCTCATGCAATGGATGTTTATTGGGATTCATCATTTAACTTTAACTATGTGATGCAATGGCTCTTTGTGAATCAACACTTTGTACGAAGGTGGTTCTTGTTGCTATGTGACATTTTACATTTCACTTTGCATTGGCCTAGAACCTTTTTACGATGTACTTTTTGCACCTTTAGAAGAAATTGCTAATTATTTTCCCACATCAATTGTTGTTCTGAAGTGACCGGTCACTATACCATGGTCATTAGATGACCATTGCACTGCTTTGAACCATTCATATGGATTCTAACTACTCTCTTAGATAAGGAGATGTATGGATGAGACGTTTGAAAATTCCATGGTCGTAGAGATGTGTTAGATGACCATCCATTCGTTTGGATTGTGCCACCTATGTATTCACGTCACTGTCTTGGGAACTATTCAAGTTCATCTTCGGGTACAATAGACATCTTCCATGTCTCAATGTTTGTGACAGACTGTCTCTCCTTCAAATATCTCTTAAACGAGACCATAATGATCTATGATAGATGTTAATCCATGATTAATAATCTATATTAACTTGGGTACATTATCTATAGGAAGGGTAACTTTCCCAGATGGAGGGTCTAGATATATTCGCTCTACCGATCCAAAGATTGTGATTCCTTTGAGATCAAAACATGTTTTTTCTTCCAATTAAGGATTTAGAAAATTCAAGGATATTTCTTTGGGCTCATTCTTTTATCCACAACAAGGACATGCCTATCATCTATCACTCAAATGAGGGCTCTAGGTCTTGTAATCCCACCAATTTATCAAAGTGGAAGAACATATATTTTACGGCCTTCTATGGCCTCTGATACATAGCACGACCAACAATTCCCATTTGACTGTGAAGGTGAGTTATATTACCTTCTTGGGATCATTACCTTACATTCAACTATTAACTTATAATCCTAGTTCCCATTGATGGGTTACCCATCAAAACAATGGATTTATATATGTATATATATAACACACAAGAATCATAAAGTGAAATTCATTATTGTTATCATGGAACATTACAAAACACTTGTATTCGGTTGTGCAGGAATGCACCATTCTTGCCAACCTACCATCATGTAAACACATGAGTTTGCAAATACAATAAGAAATGTCACTCTAAATCAGGTATGTATATGCATATCACAAGTACAAGCATTCAATCATGCATTTCAATTCAATTACACATAGTCTATGGAATAATTATCTATTATAGTTGATAGCTGACGAACTAACTGTGGGTGTTTTCCTTTTCACCCAATCATAGGCTCAGATGAAATCACTTTTATCATGATAGCCATCACCGTGCCAAGTGATTATATCCCTAGGGAATATCTCTCAGGTTCTCAACAATATTTGAAGGTTACTCTCCTTCCCTCTACTGTTGGTAGATATTTTCCATACACCCACCTAGCCCAGGCCTCTTCAAGGTTTACCATATGCTTTCCTAGCATCAATATCGTGACCCTCTTAGTTCAGGTCGGGTTTGACGTCTTCCATGGTCCAGCTCAGAACTCTTCTATGGTTTCTATGATCTCTCTATTGCACGCACCTATGAATTCTTTTCAGTCTCTCTCCTTTATAGGCCCGAATTCCTCCCCCTTTTATTTCTCTCTCTCTCTCTCTGCTTTTTCTTGCATGCATGACTTAGGTAGGATCTTGACCTGTCCTTGTATTTCTTCTATCGTAAGGAAACTCATGGGTCAATCCTAGGGATCTTTTGTGTTCTTTCCTACTCTCCTCTAGTTGAACTCTTACTGTCCCTTTTGATAAACCTCCATAGTTCCATGCATTGGGGTCGTTGGTTGATCAACTACCAACCCATTCTCATTAACTAAATTGTCTTGTTATCCGGGCTAAGATAAAATAATCTAAACGTTTCCAATTAATATTTCTGCAAGGTGGCTTGGTGTCCTTTAACTTAATAGAACCTTCCTTTATTCCTCTAGTGATATCATGGCTAGTAATTTAAGGCTTCACCCATCAATCAACTATCAAAGTTTACAATTAAACAATAATACATTTACAATATTTGGAAGACCTTTCATGTAAATCATAAATTATTATTAATTATACTCTGAGGAAACAGGGGTGTTACAATCCCCTCCCCCTTAAAGGAACACTATCCTCGATTTTCTTTTCAACAACACCTACCATGACTTCATCTTTCAGCCGCTTCAACATCATTTTCCTCTTCTTGGTCTAGTCCTTTCCCATACTCTTAGCATTTAACACATTCCTACAACAATTTTCAACAACAAGCATATTAGTATAAATCATTTCATGCAAAACATTTTATTGTTGTTTAAATTCAAGTGGAAATATTCATATTTTGGCACAATTCTTATATGTGCAGTTCATGGATCTACATCCATATGGTTGTCTCATTAACTTGGCTCAGTGCTTTTCGTGACATACCCATTGTGTGCATGATAGAAATCAACATAGTACAAAAACTATTGGAGTCTCCTCTTCCTTGGGGTCACTCACCCTCCATGTTTAGGCTCAAGAATCCCCTTCTTTGTTATACAGTCCCTCAGGTGATCCATCTTTCCTTTCTAGGGATTTCTCGCACAATAATAATTTCTAATACCTCCTTGAGTCTTACAGCTGATTCATCCATCACACTTCATCTGTCGAAATCATCCCTTCAGCATGTGTCACAACAATATATCATTCTATGGGGATCATGGCTTATCACAGAGTTCTCATGTCACAACAATAACATGTTACCATGCTTTCTAGCTTGATAATCATCTTCTATCCCTTCATATAGATATTGTATCTCACTTGTATCACATGTATACATTAATCCATGAGATACTATAATCAATTTATCAAAATTTTCAATTCTGTTATCCACATATTTCTAATTCCACATTTTCATTTTCAGATTTGTTCAACACAGAACTAGACTCACACGTTTGAGATCTCTTTCTCATAATAGTTTGTCTATTTTATAATTAGCAAACATTGGTCTTCTTTGTGGACTTACAACAATTCCACATCCAATACCTTTCTTCCTCTAGTTTCCTCTTCAGTCAACCAACAAATTGTTAGTTCTCATGATCATTATATTTTCATTGTAGACTTGTAGTGGTTCACAAACAATTTCAAAGTTGTTCATACTAACAATCAAGTTCATTTATTCAAAAAGGAAATACCATTCCTTTCAAAATGCAATCAAACATCAAAATGCATCTAATCAATGTGCCAACATCCATGGCCACATTCACACACAATGCACCCTTATATTGGTTTTTTGATTATTACTTTTCATATTAGACACTTTGCGTTGGTGGGTTGAAACTCAACCAACCTTTTACCACATGGTTTATTTATACACATTTATTATTACAACAAGACTTTGTTTTCCTACTTCAGTTGGTCATGACCTCATATCAACATACATGAAACTAAAAGTTTCACATGAATGCATTCAAGCATTCTTTCTTCATTGGTAACTAGGTTGCCAACATCCATGGCCACCCAATTTCACGCTTTACCATGCTACAACTTCGATAGAGTATTGGAAGGTCCCCCTTCCATAATGGGTAGTCCATTACCTACCCTCTCATTCAAACATGCATTTCTTAATGCATTACATCATCTTTCTATCTTTGACCACTTTTGTTCCCAATCACTCCTTGATTGGGCAATGTATTCATGACATATATTTGTTCAGGCATTTTTCCAGGGATTATATCATTCTCGGTTGTCATAGGTTTACACATCCATTATGCAAGTTCTTCTCCCTGAATCATACCCTACTTGGGTATCAATGACATACAACAACCATTCATATCACATGCATGCCATCAAAACATAGACTATTTTAGAAGGGGTTATTACCCAAACCCCTTTTACCTCTCATGCCACATGGGCATGAAATATTTATACATGTTCTGGTTTCCAACACCTTCTTTGATATTATGTCTTCAATGGTGCTCCCTGAGGACTTCTAAAATCCCTTTCATGGTTTTCTTTTATCAACAACCTTCTTGCATTCACCTCTGTGTGAGGTTGTTTACTATTGGAAATTGTCCTTCCCTAACCATTCCAATATTTTCTACACATGACATACATCACCACATTCACATTTCACATTACCTGTCATGTAAAATCAAATGCATGTACCATAACATTTATTTCAGTAAAACATTTTCATATATGCCTTATTATATCTATATGCACTACATCACATTGTCCTTAATGTTTTCATGACTGCAACCACAATCAAATTTCAATTGCATCTCTCAACATTCTCATGCCAAAATATCTACATTCATCAACATATCAATTTATTATCTTGCCTCATGTTTCACTTATTCAAACATTCATTTCATACTTTTAAGCATGTATATGTATATTTACATATATGCAGGTGCATCACTGCACCTTTTTTAAACTCATTCATTCATATTGATTTAACATTATCTAGTTTTGATGAGACTTTATAGTCACTTACACAACCAATATCATCAATAAAATCATAATTATAGTGTCCTCATTACAAGATAGTAGCTAGCAAAAGGGTCACTTGTTGATCTTTTCTCTCTTAGCATTTCATCTTAGAATTTCCTACTTCCCCAAGTTATCATTTTAACAAAATACTCAGACCCTTCATCATAGGGTCGTCCATGCAACCATGGTATTATTCAGTTTAGGAAAACATACTCCTTGACTTACTACCCTCTTACTTAGGAAGTATTGTCATGCTTTCAAGCATATAAGTATACATACATATGTATTATGTGATAAGGATGAAGAGAGGAATCCAATGGATATGTATCAAATAATGGGGTAGACAGGAACCATTTTTTCTTTTAAACTCATGCAAAGTTATACTCCGATCTGAATAATACTACAGTGTCGAAATAACCAAATTCTTAGCAGGAAAAATGTGTAGTAATTTTAGAACCATAATGTAGGAGGCCAGGTTGCACTACAATATATCTTGTCTATTCCTTTTATGTTATGTTTCCATCCCAAGGGTTAGGGTTTTAGGGTTCCTATAAACAAGGGTTTTCCCTGTGTTATATCTCTCTGATATACATGGAGGGT
This sequence comes from Picea engelmannii, assembly GCA_009831015.1. Classification (NCBI taxonomy): domain Eukaryota; kingdom Viridiplantae; phylum Streptophyta; class Pinopsida; order Pinales; family Pinaceae; genus Picea; species Picea engelmannii. The sequence goes on from ML780105.1 coordinate 210,728, forward strand.
TGAAAAATATTACTCGTCCCAATATCTCAGGGAACCAACTAAGGAGGCTAGACCATACCCTTAGTCATACTACCTGATTACCCAAGTACTGGAGAGTAACTTCCTGAGTGTCATTCTTGGTTACCTTATAGAGGGTTTTAGGATACCTAAGCGAGTCTGTATACAAGTGATGCCTGATTCACTACCACTCGAAGGGGTGCCAATATGGGTTACAAGGGTTTCCAACAATGTGAGATTAAATACCTCTTTTAGTTCCTACGTGTATGCTTCTCTGACCATGGATTTATGTGTTGAACAATAGATCATTGTAGTTTTAAGACGTCGGAACACGTCTCTACCCTGAAAAAAATCAACCCACAATTCCAGTCAAGGAAAGTGCTCTGATACCACTTGTTAGGTACCGGATCTATTATAATTGCAGAAAAACATAAATACTTTAGATAATAACAACATAATGACAAATTATAAGGAACCACAACACCAAAATAATACCATTATTGATAGGAAACAATGTTCACTTGCCTCTTCAAGGGGGAAAGCTCCAACAGAGCTATGCTCTATTACAATAATTATCAAGAGAAGAACCTCTCATACCTCCTACTCTTATTTATACTAATTCTATCTTTTAAAGAACATTCTAGAGGAAGATATTTCTAGAAGAGAAAACTTCTATTTGGTCTTCATTCCTTGAGTTGTTCACATTTATTAATTAGGCCTTATTAACTAATGTTGGCCTTTATTACATGGAAAATATATTATTCTACCTACATCAGAGGTTAGGGGGTTAGGTCCATAACATAGATCGATTGTCTCCATGAGATAGAAAGCTTTATCTTTTCCATTCCTAAAATTCTGAATAGTCGATAGGAGTTGTAGGTCATATCTTAGTATTGAGGAGGAAGTCCAAACATGCCTTCCCCCTTCCAAATATCCCCTTTGTTTCCCAAGGTGCCTCTATCGAAGAAGGATCTAACATATCCTTTTGACATTTGCAAAAATTCCACAGAAGGGGCGTTTGTATACCACTGAAGAAAAGGGAGGGATAGATGGAATTCATGATTCTCACTTACATCTTCTTGTTGTTGTCATTTTGGGAAAAACACATGACAGTTCACCCTGGCACAACTTCTAAAGTATGATGAGCATATCATCATCAAAATTGTTTGAGATGGTGATTTTTGACTTACATCGTAAGTATGCTATTATCAATGTATTTGTAATTAAACATCCAATTTGATCAGCAAAACAAAACACGACAAAATCTTTGACAGGGACATCGCCACTGCAGTGGCACTTGTTTAGTTGTTTTTTTTGAATTCTTTCTTCTTACATGGTTTTTTTTTATTCTTTCTTCTTATGTGTTTACAATTGGTTTTTCTTTTGGTCAAAACATATGTGTAGGTTTTGGGTGATATATTTATGTATTTCTCTTGGTTACATTTTGAGATTAATATGTATTTTGTTTTTCAAAGAATTAAAAAGGAAAAATGTCTCATATTATTTGTGGACTTTTGAAATTGTAGAAAATTTGACTTCTCCCTACATATTACTGTTATACTAGAAATTAAATTTAAGTTTATAAGGCTAATACTTTTATTCAAGATATAATACAACATATTTTTGTAAGTGGTTGTAGCTCAATTGGTTGGGATGGGAACATCTCCTCCCTGACATGCTACTCCCTATTTCTTGGGGGATTAATCTAAACATAGTGAGCTTCACAATGTTTCGTAAAGCAATCTTATTTCAAAAATGAAAAAGAATGGAATTACACAAACATTAACCATTGAAATGTAAATAAACCATACAATTCCAACTTAGTAAAAAAAATTATTAGTATTAATGAAGTCACATTTTTTAAATTAGTCTTAATTTTAATTACAAAATTTTTACGAGTCACATTTTTAAACTGCAATACTAAAGAAAATAATAGGATTCCCTTAACAGACTGGAATTCCTACCTTAAAAGTGTTTACGAGTTCCCTAATGCCATAGACACCATTCCTTTTGTCCCTACAAAGGAAGAATTTTTTTCTTTAGATGACATAGAGTTCGGGGTTAAGCGACTCGCAAATGGGAAAGCTAAGAACATTGAAGGCTACCAAGCTGAAATTTTTAAAATCGGAGGGCCAATCCTTATCCCTCACATACACAAGCTCTTCAATTTAGCAGTCAAGCAAGGCTTCCCTAAACCCTAGACGCAAAGCCTCATTGTTCCTATTTTTAAAAATGGGGATAAAAACATTCCCTCTAATTATAGGACCATTATGATTAGCCCGATTTTAGCCAAGCTTTATGGAATCATTTTGGAAAAGGAGATTAGCATTTGGCTAGAAAGTCACGGTAAAAGAGCTAAAGGCCAGGCCGGGTTTAGGAGATATCATTCAACTGTGGACCATCTTGTTACCTTTAGGATCATTGCAGAGGAGTTACGCAATACTAAAACCAATCTTTTTTGT
>ML780105.1:223479-245135 GCA_009831015.1 Picea engelmannii
TTCTGGCTTTTCATATTATGGTAACCTTTTTGTGATCATACACCTATAGCTACAATATCTATACAACTATTGTAAAGGGTTGTGGAATGAATGGAGCTACAATATCCATACAAATATCGTAGAGGGTTGTGGACTGAATGGATGCATTGGAGCACAATTTAGAGATACAATCTTCTATTGTAAGAGAGATACTTCTATTGTAGAGGCTTGTGGATTTATTCGATTCATTAGAGCTAGAGAAATATTAGTGATCAGTGTTTCTGGTATATTTGACTAGGAAGAAGGCTAACTCAGGATCAGTGATCAGTGTTTCTGGTATATTTGACTAGGAAGAAGGCTAACTCAGCATTTTGAGGTAAAATTTTTGAAATTGGTTTCCCCTAAACCTAAATTACATTGAAATTGAAATTTGATGTAATTTGTATTAAAATGTCTAATAAAGGCATCAAATATAAATATCGAATTTCCAACAGAGCATCAAAGTAACTCTGCTCTGAATTTCCTGTAGACGTATCCTCTCATCTATGATTTGCATCTTTGATATGATTTAGTCTTACTAATGATGGATTTAGGTTTTATTGTTTTAGGTTCTGAGTTTTATATATATTTGATATGATTTAGGTTTACTGATGACCGATTTAGGTTTTAGGGTTTTATGTTCTGAGTTTTATATTGGATTTAGGTTTTATTGTTTTAGGTTCTGAGTTTTATATTTGATATGATTTAGGTTTACTGATGACCGATTTAGGTTTTAGGGTTTTATGTTCTGAGTTTTATATCCATGGATGGATGCAGGCTCGAGCCTGCGTTCAATTGTCATCACGTATGCATGCATTCAAGCATTTGCTTCAGTGACATTTTTAAGTTTTTAAAATGTTTTCAAACCCTAAGATTTTACTTCTTCATTCGGATCCCAGCTTACACGTTTTCACGCCCTCACATTATTCTTCATTTCGAACTGTATTGAAAATTCGGAAACCATATTCGATATTGGAAGCATTAAAATTGTTTGTATCGGGTCGAATTCATAGTTGTATCTATAAAAGCTTTAGTTCATATGTTATATACAGTTTTTATGAATTGGTCACGGCCTAAAAAATACCCTTTTGGGAGCCACAATTGATAATGCGGAGGATATCATTTATTGATTATGACCCCATTTGGGCGAATGTAATGTTTCATTGGAAGAGGATTTGGATTTCGATTGCGCACAATCACAGGAGGACCTGATCGTGTGTGAGCTCCTGCTCCAGATACCTCCATTATTCTTCCCACCCAACCTATTCAGCTTTATTCCTCCCCCAACCTATTTATAAAAAGCACCTCTACATGTTATTACTTTTTTATCTCTCTTTCCTCTAACCTTTGAGACTTGTAAGGAAAACAAAATAGATTCTCCACTTCTGCTTATAGTTGACATGTCGTCACTAAAACACACACACAATATATATATATATATATATATATATATATATATATATATAACACCCAAAAAAACAAAACAAAATATCACATGGAATTTTATGTTTTGGTTTTTTTCACTGATTGAGCGGTGAGGACTGCGTACAATGCGTAGAAGGTGCAAAGTATTTCAAAATAGAGGCGTATGTGTATACATCAGCCTTCTAGAAGTTGGTTTTCCAAGATTTATTGTTCCACCTCAGCCGCCAGATGAGGCTACGAAACTTGGATACTCAAAGATCGAATGAATGGATTGGTGCATGACAGTTGTATTGTTAAAATTGTACAGGTGACATTCAATTTTAATGGAATATTGCAATTGCACGGATTCATAGTTGTATATACTCGAACGCACTGATAGTTGAAGCAAGCTAATTGGACAGTGTGTTAACAGTGCTGATTGAATTGAAACAATGCAGTTCCCGATGTCCAAGTGATTGGTCAAGTCCCATATAGCAATCAACACGAAGTTCTCATATCACCAGGGACGGGAAATTTAAAAGAAAAAGGTTAAAGAACAAATGGTGTGTTGTTTCTGAATTGAACTATAGTTTGGAAACGATTCAAATACTATAAATTAACATTTTTAAACCCATCAAAAAGATATGACAAAATGAGAAGCAAAGAATATAATACAGAGAAGACAGAATTAGAAAACAATAAAGTGTAGAGCCCGGAGCCCCGAGTATATTCATTAAGGGAAAAGCGCTGTGCTAAATAGGTTCGACAAATCAAGAAACAAAACAAGAAATTCCAGCTAACTCGTATAGCTGGCCAAACACTCCCTCTTAAACTCAACATTTACAAACATCAGCGTTGATAATGCTTAGGTGTTGTAATTGGAAATAAAAAATGGATTTTCCAAACAAAAAGAATTCAGAAATGAAAATGCTTTGTCTATGTCTCAGCTGGACTTACAATACATAGCAATACAACTAGACTTCAGCTTTTCACTTGAGTTGGGTTTCTTCTTTCTCTTCTTCCAAACTCTGTATTGTTCTAATCTGGTCATTTTTTTCATTTTGGCATTGATACCGAAGGTTCTGTGCTTTTCCTTTTGTCTTTGTCGCTGTAACTTCATATTCATAATTTGAGCAGGCTGCTTATGCCTGTTTCCTCATCTTTTTCTGCAACAAATTTGTCTTTGAGAGTGGGATGATGCCACCACTGCAAACTATCATCAATGCCCTTCCTAGCTTGGGCTACACAGTCAACGCACTGTTTCCACATTAACTCGGAATAAAATCCGATTTCTTCAAAAATCCATTGTATGAAAATGGTTTCAAACTGGTCTTCATTGAGATCCTCATCCATGTCTTCATCTTCTTATTTTGGCTACTTACCTACGTACTCAAACAACTTGTCAATCTGATATAAAAAATTATAACATGAACCATATTGGTTCTCTTCTTTCTGTTCTTTATGAGAGAAGTTACCATCATCATCATCATAGATTGACTGTTCAATCCATTTCAAGTCTGCATCAACATTATCTTCTTCTTCAACTGCATCATTGGTAGTCATAAGTGTTCTGGTTTGAATGTTGTTGTCATCAAACCTTCTTTCACGCATTGCTTCCGCAGTCACAAAATCATCCACTTGGTTATGAATGCCAAGTAGGCTTCCTCCTCCAAACACCAATTCATCAATTTTCTTCTTCTATTTAATTATTAAAAGGTACTCATCATAAGACATATTATCATCATCAAATTTAATTTCAAGATTTCTTACCTCTGTTTCAAAGAGGCCAATTTCTGCACAATGTTCATCAATCATCATTGATGTTGATCCATTGTTTTCATCAAAAAACACTACTCGAATCATTTCATCGATGCAGGTTGTGATACTGATAGCTTCACCATCAGTTTATGCAATTTTCTCATGCTCTACTTCACACACAGATGCACCTTCTTTCTCTTCCTCTGGTAGCTCTGCTACACACACAAATGCTCCTTCATTTTGTTCCTCTGGTAGCTCTGCTTTAGACACAGAGGCTTCTTCCATAGTGGCAACATTCAACAAATTGTTTCTCCCTCTTTCACTGTACTCAGTTTCTAGAATACTCCAAACTTCTTTCAAAGATGTCATTGCTACAACCTTGTGCAAGAAACTGTCATCCAAGGCTTGTTGGATGATCTGCAATGCTAATGCATCCCTTTCCTGATCATGTAGATTATGATAACAATCTACAAGATGAAAATAGGTATTCATTCTAACAGACCTAAATTCAAAATTCTTACCATTATATTGTGGTGGTAATGGTAGATTCATGCTCATGTTGCTCCAAATATCATTAGTTTTCCTCTGATATGCTTCTTGTGTGAGCTCCTTAGGTACAACTGGAACTTCTTCATTTATATTTTTGAAATATTCTGCCATTTATTTGTTGTTCTCTTTCCAGATCTGTCTGAGATCTCTTCTCGACTTCTTGAGTCATCTTTTCTGACCCATCACAACGTTTCTTGGTTGTTCATTCACCAATTTGGTCACACTTGTGGATGGACTATTCTATCTCGTCACACTGATACATCTTGTTGGATCTGAATATCCGTGCATAAGATATTGTGAGGGATTTTTGTTCTTTACCTATTTCCTTCGCGTAAAACCAGGTCTGTGAAATCCTTTGTTGCAACTTTGGGTTGAAAAACATGGGGTAGACTCCTTCTTTAACTTCAATATGGATGGATCTTATTATCCGAGCACGATATTTACCGATTTAGATCTATGAGCTATGTTATTTAGCAATTGTAGCAACTGTAGGCCCTCTATGGCGGAATCGGACAATCTAAGTTTACTCGAGAGCAAAAAAAAATCAAGTTTAGCTTCTCATGTGACCGTGAGATTAGAACAAGGCACTTCGGGTCCCTCTCTGAGATGGAGTATCTCTTCCACGAAGAAATTCTACAGGTCCTTTTACGAAACCTCACCTGCGCAAACTAGCACCGGGCGTAAGCTTCCACCACGTGACCACCACTCGTGACCACAAGCCTATCTAAAAGGTGCTTCGTGACTTCGAACTTCGGATGTCTTGCTGCGAGTCGCTCCCGACTCCCCCGATTCCCGAACTCTGAACTAAGATCCTAACACATGCTATCTCCTTCCCTTAACTTCCACTGATGTGACCTCCAGCTATGACCTGGGCCCAGTCTCCAAGTTCTTCAGAGCTTCGCACTTTGCAAGGTCGAAAGTTATCTCACCTCCTTTTACCTGATCTCTGAATCTGTGAAATCCTTGGAGAAGATCAATGGTTCTCAATGATCCACAACGGACGATTGAGATCTTCTTTGGAATTTTGGCATTCGAGAGTTTTGACAACATTGCACCGTGTTCTCTCCAAACCACGAACTAGCGAATGGGAAGATCCTTAGTCCACGTGTCTTCGTCAATGGACGGTCCAGATGAAGTCCGACACTTCTCCGAAGTGCTCTAGCTCCGAAGTGTGGGATCTTGTGACATGTGCCACTTTTGGCTTCAAAGGACCAGATCTGGTTCGTGCCTTGCGCCTTTGGGTCTTTTATCACCTTCTTTTGATGGTTCTCCCAAACAATGAACCAATGCAGCACTGATTGTATGACGGGTGTCTCCTTCTTGGATCGACGGTCATGATTTGTTTCAGACTTTGGAAATTCGGAAGACTTTGTCTCATTTGCAACCTTTGCACACAATTGCCGAATTCATGAAGTTTCAAAGAACTTCAGTGGTTAAGTCATGCGCACCTTTTCTTGATTTGACGGTTGATGTTGCTTTCACCTTGATCTAATGGATGAAAGACATTCACCTTTTTTGCACGCTCCTCGTCCTTTCTGAGCTTGATTAATGGCTCAGATCTATTCGCAGGGTCGATCTTACGACTGCTAAGCTTGTCCTTTGTTTCTTCTACAAGATTTTCTCCTTAAGGAAGAATTTCACGAATTATTTATAATGCAAAAGAATTTCACGAATTCTTTAGAATGAAAAAGAATTTCATGAACTCTTTAAATAATCACGAGTATTTAAGCAATGAGTCCTTCTGCAACTCTACTTCCTTGCAAATCTTTAAATGCCCATGACTCTTTAATTGTTTCTTCCTTCTGCAACTCTTCTTCCTCGCACTTGCAGTCTCTAACGATATTTTGAGCTGATCGGTGGACTACGGACTTCTCTCCAAGCTTTGTGAAGAATCTGCATCCCGTGCTCTCGTTCCTGAGATACTGTAGCTCTGCGCTCTTCCTCTTATGATTGGGCTGATCTCTAGACATTGTTAAGAGGCTTACGTCTTAAGCTCTCATAGATAGTCTAAGATGTGTGCTTCATAGGATCGGGCTTCTCTCCAGACTATGTGAAGAGGCTTACATCTTAAGCTTTGATACCATGAAAAAATGAGAAGCAGAGAATATAATATAGAGAAGACATAATTATAAAACAATAAAGTGTAGAGCACGGAGCGCCGAGTATATTCATAAAGGGAAAAGAGCTGAGCTAAATAGGCTCGACAAATCAAGAAATAAAACATGAAATCCTAACTAACTCGTACAACTGGCCATGACAACTGGCAGTGTACAGTCAAACACTGTTGAGGTTACTGATATAATTAACAAGATAGTGTATAAATTTCAATTGAATTGCAAACTTATTTTAATCTATTTTTGTAATTTTTTAATTTTAAATGACCGATCCTATTATTGATTCTGCAAGTCAACCCTGTGGAGCTAGATGATACCTGGAAATCATATTATAATTGATCTATATGAATCAATTTAAAATTTAATTATAAAAATGGATCTCTAACTACGACAAATACTCTAAAATAAATCGCATCCCTATCATACATTCATAAACCCTTAACCATTAAAACATATACTCTGTCTGCGTGAATCTCTAAGGAAACCATTGAACAATCAATTGGCCATTTTAATTTGGAATCATATGTAGGTTTATATTTCATATTGGGTGCATGCTACTTTTCCATATTTTAGATCAGGGAACTACAATTTATACCTTTAAGGAAATTAGATTAGATCAGCTTACCTGACATTCCATGTAGTTTTTCTGGACCACCTATCACATGCTTAAACAACAACCTCATTTTAAAATCGTTGGGGAGCTTGAAGGTTGTATTTTTTTTTTTTTTTAATGAATCTACGGGTTGTGATGTGGTGCATCTTAGGCAATCCCCATGAGTTACTTGAATCACTAGATCCTCTCTTGAATTGTACATGAACACTAACACCAATAAACATAACCAGTTTATGAATGAATAACCTAATTGATACACCAATAAACAGAACCAATTTATGAATGAATAACCTAATTGATTATGGGATGAATTCTTGAAATCTTATTAAGAATTACTAATAGGGTAGACTATATTTCTTACAAAGAGAATCGTCAACCTAAAACCTGTTTCCTCCTGTCCAATCATTATATCTTCCAATGTAAAATAATATTATAGAATAAACTATATTAAATATTCTTATAGCACATGACTTAGAGCACTAGCCAGGTCATATCATTTCAACTCTCAATAACATAGGTAATCACACCTTATTATCTTTATCCTTTGAAATTAATCTCTGACATTTTTCACACTTAACATTTCATCTAAATGAATTTCAAAGTTTCAAAAATATTTATTTTGAACGTGTATTACAAATAACAATAACAATGCCTTGGTTTTCAAGATCATGGGGACTCCTCACCATAAGAAAGATATCATCAGCATAAAGGAGAAAATTGATGACAATCCCAGTGAGAGTAGGGCCGAAAAAACATGCTTCTTCCAAGCAATCTTCTAACTTGTCAATATATATGACAAAAAGGGTAGGGGACAAGGGACAACCTTTCTTGACTCCAATATTGTAGTTAATCTCTTTTGACCAGCCCTCAACATTCTTAAACTTGGAAATAATGTTCTCATATAGACTTATTGCAACAACCCTTAACTCTAAAGACAATTTTTTCTTTTCCAACCTATTCTAGAGGTTTTTTCTGGGAACTATGTCAAAATATTTTCTAAAGTCAAAGAACAAAACAAATATTGGTTTTGGTATTGCAGAACTCCTCTGTAATGATCATAAAGGTAACAATATGATCCACAGTTGAATGATATATCCTAAACCTAGATTGGCCTTTAGCTCTTTTACCGTGACTTTCTAGCCATAAAGATATATCCTAAATCGAGCTAATCATAATGGTCCTATAATTAGAGGGGATGTTTCTATCCCCATTTTTAAAAATAGGAACAATTAGGCTTTGCGTATAAGGTTTAGGGAAGCCCTGCTTGACTGCTAAATTGAAGAGCTTGTGTATATGAGGGATGAGGATAAGCCCTCCGATTTTAAAAATTTCAACTTGGTAGCCTTCAATGTCCTTAGTTTTCCCATTTGCAAGTCACTTAAACCCAAACTCTATGTCATCCAAAGAAAAAACGTCACCCTCTATAGGGATAATAGGAATGGTGTCCATTGCATTAGGGAAATCGTAAAGAGTTTTAAGGTAGGAATTTCAGTCTCTTAAGGGAATCATATTACTTTCCTTAGTATTGTGGATTATAATTTGTCTCCATAACTTCTTAGAATCCAACTTAGATAGTTGTGAAAGATGCTCTTGCCTTTTATTGATATAGTACATTTTTTCCCTTTTAATTAGGGATCTGTACATCAAGTTTTAATGACTCATTAGAAGCATCCCTAATGGCTTTCCTAGCAATTTTACATTCTTTATCATACCAAGGGTTGGTCTTTCTATTATTTTGTTTAAAGGACACCAAGAAAGAGAACTTCTTAATAGAAGTATAATGAGTAGTTGTGAAATTATGATAGAGGTATTCAATGTTGTCCTTATAAATTAGAAGATGTTATACATGAAAATTAATATAAAAAAATAAGAAATAAGATATATATATATATATAAATATATATATATATATGAAATTAAAATAATATTTTATATAAATTTAAATAATAATAAAAAAATATAAATCCACACAATTTTATTACTAAATAAATCTCATTTATCATGCAAACAATTTTTTATTTAAAGTGTTCCACACAAATTTAATATATTTATATATATTATATTAATTGTTGAACAATTAAACAACATAAACCTACAATTTTGTACCACCAAATATGTTTTATTTGTGAAATTGAATTATTAAAAATTTCGTTTCGTTTTTCATGTAAGTAATTTTTTTATTTAAATTATTAAACATCCATACAATTTTATGATTAAATAAATCTTATTAGTCCCTGTTGAAGGTGTAGAGGCACTATAACGATCGATAATTCATTAACTTCATATTAATATGTTCTTTGACTATAAATTTCGCATCATCTGTATTGTTCGAACTATAGAAGTAAAAACATTATTTTTTATATAATAAAAAAAACCTTATATGTCATCGTCTCATTGGATAATATATTGGAGGTCTTATTGCCAGATTCATTGTTCCCAATATTGTAAATGTTTAGATATCCAAAGTTTTGAGCTTAGGAGCTTTTTTTTAATTTTAATTACATTTTTACTGAAATGTTTACATACTGAAATTTCTAAGCATCGACATTGTTTTTTAATGTTTTTATTATTTTTATTTGTATTGAAGTGTTTACATAGCAAATGTTTAGAGCACTGACACTTTTTTTGAGGTACTTGAATAAGCCTTCCAACTTAAATGTTTACATTGTGTGAGGTCCTTAAACAGGCCTGACAACTTAAATGTTTGCATATCGTGTGGCCCTTAAATAGCTTGACAACCTTAAATGTTTACCTAAATAGGCTTCTCACATTACATTTTTCCTCAAAATTTTCCATACAATTTTGCAGTGAATTTGGACAATATTGTTGTCCACCGCCAGTTGCATAGCCATTGTATGTTTCATAATTATTCTATGCTTGGAATGCAATTTGGTCATCGTTGAAGATACATACATTGTTTAGTAATTCGGTGGGTGCTTCTTGTTCATTGGTTCGTCGGTTGCTTCTTGTTGCTGTTTAGTTCAACTTTGCAAGGTTGAGGACATGCACCTGCAGTTGGACATGTTGGTGCTTGTTGCTTTATTTTGTTTACTTCAACTTTGTAGGGTTGGGGTCCTACATCCATAGTTGGAGTTGTTTTTTTTCACTTTGCGGGGTGTTAATGCTCTGTAAATTCCTATAGGTTGTTAGGAAAGAAGAAATCTATGAGAGGTAGCTTTATCCAACCACTTCGAAACTGGAATCTAGCCCTACCAGCTTCAGAGAGGGATCTCTCTGTATGATTTAGATGTGTTTTGAACTTAAGATATTAAGCTAGTTAAATAAACAAGATTGAAAAGGTTTGTTGTTTTTGTTGAGTTGGCTGAAAGGGATTTACGCATCCATTGGGCTATCAGGTCTGTGTTATAGAGATACAAATCTAAACTAGAAAACAAAAGATTATTTTCATAGGGAAGGATAATGCATTCGTTGGATTCTTTTAGCAGTAAAATGATGAAAATAAAAAAAGATGAGAATATCAATTAAAGTAAAGAAGCAGTCAATAATTTATTTACTGTAATATCAGAAGATAAACATTAAGATCTTTCAAAGTTTGAAATAGGGTATACAAAGATAAATCCTGTAACATGCATTACTTCTAAAGATTTAGATTAGAAAAAAATATGACAACTGAGTAAGAAAACATTCAACATAGAAAAGATAACATCACCAATGAATAACATGTGAGAATCCTGTGAAAACGTCTCTTTGTATTAATGGAAGATCTCTTGAAAAAGATTACAATCTTGTAGCTTGTAGGGCGTAAAGATCAACCCTCAATACTTCAAAGTGTGAAGTATTTATAACCAAAAATTACAAACGATCCTATCATGAAAGATCAGGATGTGGCTAATCTAAATTTAGCAAACTAACTTAACAAGATACAAAAATCTAGGAAATTGTTTGATGATGTGTCGAAACTTCATGCTGTTTTATGGGTGAACTGTTGGTGAGGCCTCTGCACGACCTCTTCTGGATGGATAGCTGACTGGGCTTGGACAACTCATCGACTACTCGATCAGATTGCAAAGCTCTTCCCATTGATGGTGACTGGGAATGCTGACTTTGAGCAATCTATGATATACTTCATCCATCTCCGTGTACTTGGGAAAAGTTGGCTTAGTGATGAAGATGTACCAGATCTCATGTTGTATGCTGATGTCCAACTGTAAGGCATCCAAGAATGACTTACTAGTGATACTGCCTTATATTCCTGAGAACTTTGAGCTATCCTTAGCCACAGTGGCTAATCTCTTTTTATAATCGGGGAGTGTCATCAATTTATCATTTATAACTCTCATACCAGGAAGGCCTTTCTTCTGCAGAGCTTCGATCTTGCTGAAAAATATTTGTACTACTGTGTCCATGGTCTGGACCTTTTCCTCCAGCTGTAGCATCAGTCCTCTCTTGGTCAGGACCCTCTTGACCTCGACGATGGTCTCCGTCCTATCTTCAATTTTCAACTCTTCTAGCTCCTCTCTGGTTTTGGAATTTAGAAATTTGATGATCTCAGTAGCTTCTGTGGGCATCTCTCCCAGTTCTGCTCTTATCTTCTCGATGGCATGTTGACTTCTTTGCACTAACTCATTTTTCTCGAACATGATTTGTATCATTGGCCATATTTCATTCATGGACTTGGTGATGTCCATCTAGACACTTTCTTTGACCTCAGCCAGTGTCTTGTGTGCCATTGTTTGCTTCTGAAGTTGTTGCAATTCCTGTTTGAGTTGGTTTGAGGTTTCTTTTTCCTTGGAGAAGCTGGTTTGGTAAGAAGACTTGAGTTCCTGAAGGTTCTCAATATCCTTTTTCAATCTGGTAATCTCTGTCTTTTGTAAATCAATTTCTTCCATGGATTTAGCTAGTTCAACAATCTTTTCCAGGGCTGTTAGTGGAGTTGTCGAAGGAATTTCTGCAAAAAACGTTGTGCTCACTTCTGTGAGTGGAACTGCACTCAGTGGAATGACCTCCACGGGCTTTGATTGCTCCTTCTCTTTTACTAGCTTTTCCAATTTCGCTTCTATTTCTTTCAACTGTGCATTCTTCTCCATGATGAGCTTGAGCATCTCATCCTTCTCCCTTTCTGTCTCCGCTATTTCCTTTGCCTGTGAATCTTTTGTTGGAGGAAATTTCAATTGTTTCCTCAGAGATGCTATATCGACATTTTTCTTTTTGAGCATCTCCTCGACTTCTTTCATGTTCGAGGGATCATATCCGATCTTGAGGACCAGTTCCTCCAATGTCTTAATCCTGTTATCATTGGAAAAGGATGATATTTTTTCTAACTTCAACTGTGTCTAGACATTATTTAGAGATACTTGTAACTTGGAGGCAGCGGTGGAAGCATGTGCCAATGTGGAGAAAACCATTTCTCCAGTTTGCTTGTGCAGATCCATCTGATCAGCTGGATGCACATCTTTAGTCTGGAATTCAAACGTTTCCCTTTTGTAATCGGTGATTACCTTCGGGTCTGGCACCTATGCTTGTAGAAACTCCATGTGCATACTACCCTTCTCAGTGTCGAATGGAGACAACAGTCAGTGTTGTGCAGTGGATGTTTGCTTCCAGAACTGAGTATACGTGCTGCTGGTCAGCGTCTGATTTTTCTTTTTGATCAGATCATACTTCTCAAAAATACTCAATTTCGCTCCTATTTTTCTCGGCTGTCTGGCTGGTGGAGTATCTGTAGGCTTTCTGGGCAACACTGTAGTCGTGATTTGTTTGTTGCTTGTACTAAGGAGCCACTGATCAACCTCCAATGTGGTAGTGGATTGCATTCCCTTTTCACCATCCATGTCGGGTGCCGAACTAGTTTTTGGCCTCTTGGTATGTAGTTGAAATTCTTCAGATGATACTTCAATGACAGAAGGTGACACATCTTGCCTAGGCCTTTTCTCCTTGGGAGCCTGTGGTGTAGTCAGCTGTGAGACAGTGACTAACAGGTCTTGTTGTTATGTCTCAACCAGAGTGTTTGGCTCCCATTCTATCTGGTTGACAAATTTTTCTATCTTAGGCCTGGATGTGTGGACGTATGGGATATTATTATTTTTTACCCTCATCTCGGAAATTATCTCGCAAGGATCATAGTGCCATGCAAAACTAACAAAAAAATTCATTTCGTTTAGCAGTCCGTCTGCTTCCTCCCCGGTGCCTCGTCTATTGTAGACGAAAGACCCAATTTGCCCTTTGATTCTGAGCTACTACTTCTTCTTCAGAGACACAAAATGTATGTCGTCTAAATTTATCATCTGCTTTATGTATTCCAGGGAAAAAATCCTCATGGGTAAATAATTGGGCAATTTATATGGGGCCAACTCACACCCATAAACTCTGATCTCGGTGTGGTTTTGGTATAGGTACCAATCACTAGTCTTTGTAAGGTCCGAGAGATGTAAAATCCTCTGAATTTCCTCATTAATTCTAGGTTTGGGTCTTTCGCTGAGCATACTCACCACTAGGTGGTAGAACTAGTCAATGAACTGCTTGAAACTGAATTTAGCAGAGTTATGTCTGAGCAATGAAGTCCACACTGTCACTGCCTATGGCCTCCCATCTTTATCCATCTTCTGCATTGAAAAGGAAAATTTGTCCACTTGAAAGAACACGAACAAGTAAGCCAGTATTGAAGAATCTTGGAACATGCCTTCTATGGCAAAGTTGATGAATTGTTTGTGAGTACTGTCCGCCAGGAACGTACTGCAGTCGAACTGAGTAGTGGGTCTCTCATTGGTGGAAAAAATATACAGAAATCCCAAGATGGGTTCGTCCACCCATTGATCAGAAAAATATCCAAGCAAGGCACATAGTGATGTGATAACCTGGTTTCCCTTTACTGAGAATAGGGAGGAAGGATAAGGGGGGTTTTTAGTGGGGATATGAGTGGATTGTGGGAGGAAAAGCTCAAAAATTTGAGCTCTTTGGGGGAAAAATAGCTTTTGGTAGAGCTCTGTGATGACTTCTAGGTTGAAAGGTGAGGGGGACTCGGCTTTGGGTATATGCATTATCTGGTCAATGGTTTCTTGTGTGATGAGGAAAAGAATTTCTCCAGACGAAGAAATAATGGGTCTTTGTTCAGGGATATAATGGGCCTGGCATTTGAGGATGAATTCGGGAAAGTGGTGAATCTGGGGGAAAAGATATAGGGGAAGATTTGACTCCCAGAGACCAATCTCATTTCTCTGGTCAAGAAAAATGTCTTTGAGCCATGAATGCAAGTCTACGAAGTCAAACTCACATCTGGTGTCTGCAATTAAATGGTCTTTGTCGGCCAGGGCGATCCTGTCGAGGTCGACAGGGGGCGGGAGGAAAGGATTTTCCTTAGCTTCTGTTCTCTTTGATTTTGGCACCATCACTGTAGAAATACCTGCAAATGAAAAGGTCATTAGTGGGGATGATGGTAGCTTTGGATAGTTGGCTGTAATGGAAAAGGAAAACGGGGAAAAAATTCTCTGGTGTGGTGATAGGGTAAATGGTGAGGGAATGAAAGGTGAAGGTGATTTTTGAGCAAACAGATACCAATTGGGTGCGTGATACAGGTCAGCGGGTTAACGGATAGGTTAGCCAATCATAAATGTCCAATGAGTCGTTTAGAGTGTGAGATGGCAGGTGACAATGACTAAAGAATACGACCGGGCGACATGGCGAGAGTCGATTAGGGAATAACCATGGTGAGAGGACTTGTAATGGACGAGTAAGGGGAAATAACTAATAGAGTAATGAGAAGTGACCTCTAGGGGAAAAATGTGGATAATGACATCATGGGGTGACAAGGTATGTCAGACCTTGGGAGGCACTGGGAGTCTGACCCAATAGATTCCTGCCACGTAGAGATAAGGGGCCCACCAGGAAACAATCCATTCTGGACCCCCCGCCCCCTCTATTAAAAATAGATCGATCGATGGGGTCTGAAAAACACCAAGAGATGTTGATATGCGTGCTTTCTTTTCAACCATAGATCTGTGCACAATAGTTAAACAACATTCCAGACTTCCCCCCCCCCCCCACCGTTAAAGGTAGAACGGTAGGGGGGGGGTCCAGAATCCAATCTGAGCCGCAGATCTGAGCGTGCACATATGAGCTGTTTGTATACGTGNGGACCCCCCCCCCCCCACCGTTAAAGGTAGAATGGTCGAGGGGGGGTCTGGAAAAACCTGTCGACCGTAGATCTGGGTGCCTGCTCTCGGGCCGTTCATCTATGCGTTGTGCTTAACTGTGAGTGTGAAGGCATATGTGCTTCAGAAAACTTAGGATAAGTGCATATTGTGGGTTTTTCCCAAGCTTTTCCATGTTTCTATCACCAAGGGGTTAGACATCAAACCTTTTAAACCTCAAAGACATGGTTCAACATTGATCATCGTGCTGGTTTTATTGAAATAAAGCAAACTGCCCTATGCTCTAACCTAATTACCTATGACAATTAGCCCAGATTAAACTATTGGACTAAGAAATTACTCTATCCTGGGGCTATCTGACCAAGATTAGGCAGTCTGGTCAGATTTATTCAGTAACTAACCTAAATTACTTGGCTAAGATTGAACAATTTAGCCAAGCTTATTCACTACTCCTATCAACATCAATTTAAAAGAACTTAGCCATGCTTGAAAGGTATGGACCAAGTTATTGTTATTGCATGGGGCTCTATTGAATTTCTTTTATGCCCTCTTTTATTCATTTTCTTTCTTTCTTTTTCCTTTTCCTTTTTTCTTCTCTTTTTCTTTTCTTTTTCTTTTCTTTTTATTTTTCTTTTTCTCTTCTTTTTTCTCAAATTATTTGCATAATGAAAAATCATTTGACAAACAAAAACACTAAGAAGATAACATTGCAGTCACCAGTTGATCCTATAAATTATAGGGTTATAACAGCAGCTCCACCTGTGGATGGTACTTTCCTTGTGAAGTGCCAAGAATCCTGATCCCTGATGTTCTGAGAAATTTTCTCAATAGTTGCCTCTATTGCTTGATTGGTTTTTTTTTCAAAAATTGGGAGACAATTTTCAGTGGCTTAGGGCCTTCTCTGCGGCCTTCAACCATCTAATCAAAGTTGTTCACTTAGAAACTTGCAAGAAAAATGAAAGTGGTTTGTACAATGGAAAAGTGTGACTTCAGGTCCCTACTGAGGAGGTGAATAGTGCTTCAGCATTCTGCCATTTACAGGTCCTCCTAGAAGGTTTGTCCCATTGCTATTGTTGAGCAAGAAAGCATTATTTCCTCTGAGTTCTTGAATCATGTAAGGTCCCTTCCATAGACTGTCGAATTTTGCATGTTTCCCCTTATCTTCATTTCGGGCATCCCATCTCAGAACCAAGTCACCTAACTCAAAGTTGTCTTCTTTAGTTCTTTTATCAAAGATCTTCTTAATAATTTCTTGGACAACCTGAGTTTTGTTGTATAGTTCCTCTCTGGACTGCTGCAAGTGGATCATCTGGTTTATCCTTCCTTGGGAATCGTTCGACTCGGCTTGTATCTCTTGCAGCAATTTCACGACCAGAACTCCTAAGGAAGTGGGAAAACTGCTTCAGTGCCATAGACCAGTTGATATGGTGACATACCAATTGACCTTTTGGTGGTCATTCTATCGGCCCATAGTGCGAAAACCAGCTTGTTATGCCACAACTTTTTGTTTTCTTGCAACGCTTTCTTGATAATATTCACCATGATTTTATTTGATGACTCCGCCAGCACATTTCCCTGAGGATAATAAGCTATGGAATGTCCCAAACCAATATGATACTGGTTGCAAAAATCTATGAGCTTCTTAGATCGAAAAGCAACTGCATTGTCAGTTATAATCTTTCTAGGACATCCAAAGCGAGACAGTATATTATTTTCAAGGAATTTAATAATGACAGAATCAGTAGCTTGCCTGCTTGGTACAACTTCGATCCCTTTTGTGAAATAATCCGTAGCAGTAAGAATCCACCTGTGCTGACCAGAAGAGGGAGGATGTATTTCTCCGATGAAGTCTTATCCCCATTGCTGGAAAGGAGCTTCAATAGAGATTCGTTTAAGGGGCAAAGGAAGAAGCTTCTTTTTTCCCTCGAACACCTGACATTTATGACACGAAGTCACTTTTTGATGCACATCTGCAAACAGTGTAGGCCAGTAGAACCCAGCTCTGAGAATTTTATTAGCTATGGTATTCCAGCTCAGATGACCACCACAGTCTCCTGCATGAAAATCCTGCAATAATTTGTCAGCTTCATCCTTCAACAGACAATTTAACAAAATACCTCCAGGATCCTTCCAATATAGATTGCCTTCTAGAATGCAGAATTTTAACGCTTTCAATTTAAAAAACCTAGCTTTATTTTTGGTCAGATCAGGGGGAGCTTGTAAGTTATGAAAAACAAATATCAGGTCTGTGTACCATGGAGAGTTCAAAAATACCTCTTTCACGCTTGGAGTCGCCTGCTCTCCCTGTTCATCTACTGCAGCTAAGAAATTAATATCAAGAGCATGGAAATTGGATTCAGCCATTAACTTTGCTAGACCTTGACCTTTAATCAGTTTAGTAGGCTTAATCTCTGTGTCATACTCCAGAATGATAGCGATAAATCTTCCTCTTCGACTGTCTGGATTGTCCTGAGTTAAAATGTCTTTTACTACTATGTTTGGAATATATGCGATGGTATGGGAATGGAGAATATATGCTCTAAAATATTTTATGGCTTTCACCAAGGCAAAAGCTTGTTTCTCCATTATTTTATAATTCAAAGAAACATATCTTAAAGATTTACTACAAAAGGCTATGGGATGTTCATACCCTTTGTTGTTTTTCTATAGTAATACTGCTACAATGGTAGGTTCAGAAGCGAAATAAAAAAGATAAAAATATTTGGTGAAGTCAGGACTGATCAAAACTGGACCCTGTGTGAGTGCACATTTGACTTGGTCAAAAGATTGCTTGGAGTCAGTGTCCCATTTTATTTTTGTGTCCTTTTTTAACATGTTTGTGATGTTCCTAAGAAGCTTGGCCAGGTTAGGTATGAATCTTCTCAGAAAGTTTATTTTTCCAATGAAAGACTATAACTCTTTGATATTTCTTGGGTGTTCTCATTTCTGAATGGCCTCGATTCTACTGGGGTCTATATTAATTCCGTCCTTAGAGATTATGTGCCCTAGCAATTTACCTTCCTCTAATATGAAAAGGCTCTTCTTAGGATTTAAAGAAATCCCAAATTTCTTGCATTTCTCAAACACTCGTCTGAGATGTCGTAAATGTTCTTCATCGGATTGGGAAAACACAGTTACGTCGTCCAAATAAATGACAATAAATTTGTTGAGTTCTTCCACAAAAGTGATGTCCATCGCTTTCTGGAAAGTGGCCACGGCCTTCATCAACCCAAAAGACATTTTCAAATACATGAAAGTACCCCATGGTGTTGTGAATGTTGTTTTCTCTTGGTCATCTGGGTGAACGAGGACCTGGTTATAGCCTGAGAACCCATCTAGTAAGGAGATTCAGCTGGACCCAACTACCTTTTGTAATATGTGGTCCATTTTTGGCAATGGTTAGTTGTCCTTCAGAGAAACTTTGTTTAGGTTTCGGAAATCAATGCAAAGCCTGATTTCCCTAGACTTCTTTTGGGTTGGGACCAGATTTGAAACCCATTTGGAAAATCGTAACGAAACTATGATTTTAGCATCATACATCTTCTTGATTTCTTTTTCTATCAGGGGAAGTAACGTGGGATTGATTCTCCTAAGTTTCTGCCTGAAAGGTTTTTGATCTTCTTTTATTGGGATTCTATGTTGTATGATGCTCGTGTCATAATATTTCAAGTCCTCGTAACCCCAGGCAAATACATCTGAATATTCCTTGAAAATTTCAATGTATTTGAGTTTCTTCTCAAGGGGTAATGCTTTGGAAATTTTTACCATCCTGGGTTTCTCTTCTATCCCTATATTACAATTTTCAACTTATTGACCACTGGCTTCAATTTTTGGTTTTTTAGCTACATCATTAAAATAAAAAAGGTCTCCTAAAGGGACTAAACCCCTAGGTAAAAAATTACTCTTTAAAAGAAAAACATCAAATTCTATCTCATCTTCACCTAACTCTCTTGAATCTATCTTATTTACACTATCATTTCCAAAATCAAATCTATTTACATTTTCATCCTCATTTTCTATGTCTATGTTTGTACACTCGAAATCATTTTTACATTGTAGAAAATCTTCAATTTGATCATCATTACCAAATACCTGCCAATATCTAATGTTGTCTGGGACAGTCGGTCTGCACTTCACCTCCACCGTGTATGGGCGAGTGGAACGAAAAGGTATCTTGCATGTGGCCGCTGACGTAGCTAACCCATCTGCTAAAATATCCCGTCCCCTAGGCATAACCTGTAAATCAACTTTAGTGAAACATTTAAGGACATCCAAAAAAACATTTTTGTAAGCTCTGAGACGAGGATGTTTTTCTGCATACTCACCTTTGATTTGCTTGATAATTAACTCAGAATCGCCTCTTACCATAATTTGTTTGGCACCAACTTTCTTTAGAAGTTTCAGACGGAGCATCAAAGCTTCATACTCGACGATATTGTTAGTGCATTGAAAATTTAATTTGTAAGAATGGTTTTCCAAATACCTGGATCTGTGATTGTGCAACCAAACTCCTGCTCCATCTCCTTTTTTGCTTATAGCTCCATCGAAGTCCATGCTCCAAAAATATGCTGGCAATTCCTCACTTATCACATTTTTCCTTCTGTCTTCATCAGTGATTTCTTGGCCTTCGTTCAGACCAGATGTATCTTCTTCTAGCTGAGTGATTTGTTCTCTTGTATCGCTGTCGTTATATAGGATAAAGGAATCTAGGTTAGAATGTGCATAGTACAGGGGATAGTTATGTGGCTTTTCTTGGCTGCTGACCATATATTTCATCAACGTCTCTCTGTATAGTCTTCTCTGTTGCCCAAATATAGGGATGGTGGCATACGACATATCCAAATATAAATTTCCTTTCAACTTGGCCCCCCAAGACCTGGAAAGCAACATACCATATTTCCGGGGAATGTCTACGACCACAACATCCATAACCATGATTTTTGCTGGAATCTGAACTAGAGTGATACATAAGTCTTTGATCAAACCGATACATCTGACTTTGCTGGAGTCAAAAGAGTGTAATTCCTTGTAAGGTCTGGTGACCTTGAGTCCCAGCTTTTCCATCACTTCTTTAGGCATCAGGTTATGGGAAGCACCCGAATCTAACATAGCATTATACAAAATTAGGTCGTGTATATTAAGGATGATGTAAAAAGGAGCAACAACACCATTGTCAGTTTGACCATCAACTTCAGGGCCAAACATGAGTTCGGGTTGATCATCAGTAGTATTAAAAGTATCTGAATGATTCGTTGATCCAACCGTTATGGCATTTGTGCCTATATCAGGTTCAATGCTCAGTGCTTTAATCACCTGTGAATGGTAAGCGTCTTTACTCATCAACTCAGAAAGGGGAATGGGAATTTTCACTTTGGCTAATTCCCCTTCGAGGCTGAAAGGTGTAGGTGCTCTTCTTTGGCTCAACAATTCTAATTTGTCCACCACAGTCTTTTAGCCAGAAGTATTTGGTGGGTTAGTTGATGAAACCTCAATCTGCGATGTTCTTTTTAGAATAGTAAGGTTTCTTTTTGCTGGAACTTCAGCATTACCTTTCTCAGGGCTCTTCTCGATAGAAGGCTCATGGGCTCTCTTGGTTTTGACTACCTTCTTCATTTCGGTTACCTTTTTTGGGGAAATTTCGTTTGTCTTTTTACTTCATAGATTGTACTGACGGTGTACCTCCATAATAGCATTTTCAAATGCTTGTTGTTCGGTATCTTCAGCTTCTTCACTTACCTTTGTTTGAGAGAGAAGAAAAAGTTCTTGCTCTTCCTGGGTGACGAAAATAGCTTTGTTATCGTGAATGCCCATGAGGTTTATGTGAGTATCCTCCAGTTCTTCAATTAATTCTTCTCCTTCATCAACATAATTTTCCTGTAGGGGCGGTCTGATCTATTGATCAGGAGCCCTCTATTCTCTTTGATCTCTAGGATCTCTCTGCCTGATTTGAGGAGGATTCCTTCTGAAGTTAGGATTCCGAATTTGAGGACTTGGTTGGTTTTCTCTAGGAGGGTTTCTTTAAGATACAGTGGGTCTCTCCATCAGCCTTTCCATTGCTCTAGCTAAGGAATCCAATTTGGCATCAGAAGAAGATGTGGAAGGTTCTTCTTTAATCGTGACTGTCCTCTCCATCCTCTGTCATGCCATTTTATCCAAAAGGTTAGCTTCCACACTTATTGCGCTTTTCTTCATGTCTTCCAGGGTGGTGGAATTTATTTCCCTTAATTGATATGACATATAAACGTCGAAACCGTCAGGGAATTTTATCAATGCTAAACCTTGTGGGGGTTTAATATCGGCTGGAATTGCGTTGTATAGATTATTTAAGCGAATGCAGTAATCTTGAATGGTCTCACCTTGATTCCTTTTGATGTTTTCGTATTCTGAAAATATTTGGAGAGGATTTTTCTTTACCTCTCATCTGTCTAGAAAACATATTTGAAATGCTATAAGGTCGAGCACTAAGGCAACACGTAAACCCTTGTACCATTTCTTAACATCATCGGTCAAACTCTGCGCAAACAATATCATTTGAACATAAGCCTCATCTACTTCCTGCAGATCAAAATAGTCATTCATTTTATCAATGTGTTGTTGTACGCTCAAGGGCCCTATTCCATCGAACTGTGGAAGTCTCGTTTGATAATCCTGGGGCATATTATGAAGAGGTGTGGCCAACACCAAGGGAGCATATCTGGCTGCCATGATAGGTGGAGGGGGCGGGACAACAACCTGGATGATAGGTGTAGTAATTACAGATGACGAGGAGGAGAAGGGGCTTGCTGGCACAGAGTGAGCGGTTTGAGGGCCCGTAGTGGGAAATAGTATTTCAGGGGTCCGAGGTTGCAAGTTTTTTGGATCTAAAACGATTTCAGTCACAAAGCTATCAGATTTTGTTCTAAACAGGCTTTGTTAAAAAATGGTGTCAAAGTTAAGATCTTGAATAGTAACAAATTCCTCTGGAAGAGAAGGGGACCTCTGAAGGGGACTATGACTTCCTGAACCTTCTACAATGATCTTTTTCTTGAGTAACTGTTCTGGATTATTAGTTGCTATTGCAGGTTCTCGGTCTGGGTGAGATCGAGTATAAGC
>ML780105.1:248028-276197 GCA_009831015.1 Picea engelmannii
GGTTAGAGAGTTATGGCCATGAGAAGTTGGAGACCCCAGGTTTGGGTAATGGACCCAAGTTTGTTTGATGGGTAATGGTATGAGTTATGATATATTTTCAGATAATACTATTCTATATGGATAATACATGTCATTCCATTTCTAGTGGTATGTATAACGTCACATAACTCCTCACGGTTTGAGATTTATGGCCTTATGAAGTTGGAGGACCCTCATATGTCATCTAGAAGCCCCAAAAGGTCAAACTAATCAAAGTGGTTTAAGAGATTTTAAAAGGTAAATAATAAAGTGAAGTGATGAGTGTATTATAATTCAAAGTGAATACACAATAAATTATTTCAATAATAATTTTAATGGAGAAATTAGAAGTGGACCCAACCCTAAAATAAGGAAACTGGGGCCAAGTGACCTAGAAGATGTTTTTAAGGAAGCTACTTGGAGAGTATAAATAAGAGGCAAGGCTCTCTCATTTGAAACACACTTGAGCATATTGAATATATATAGGTTTCAGAGGTATACAAATGATATCGAATCCGAAATTCTGAGGAAAGTGAAGAAAAGAAGGCCGAAATGCAAGGAAGGATAAATTGTTTTGATGGTGCTTTCTAAGGTATGTTATTTTCAGGTCATCTCACCATTTTCGCTATAAATTTTTTTATATAATGATTCCAATCCTGAAATTGATATGAAAGTGATAAAACATATCCAAGTATCTGTGGTTAAAAATTCATCTTGTGGGGCGTTGTATTTTGGGAGTTACACTCTGTGGAAAATAGGGTTTGTGGCTAGTCCTGAAACTAGTCAAAATCAGGTGTTTTGGGTAAAAACGTCATGACTTCTTCATAACAGATCCAAATTTAGTGATACCAATTGTGTTGGTTAGGGTACAGTCTATAGTATGCTTTTTAACATTTTCAGATCATTTCATCAAATATTTTGTGCGGGGCACGCTCTACAAGGTCGCTCTCTAGAATAATCCAGAATTCAGCAATGTATGCCATTTTTTCTATAAATCCTTTTTTGAGAGGTTCCAAGTAGTGCCACTTGGAGGAATTGCATAAAACACACTAAAGAAATTTGTATATCCGTTTCATATCTTTATACATTACATGTTCAAAGTTATGATTACTTCAAGTTAGGGTTGTTGACTAATCCAAAACTAGGCATGTGAGACTAAAGAAAAGTTTGATGAAAATGTTTGTCTCTTGTTTTTAAAGTTAAGGAAGGTTTGCAGGAATGTGATCATATGCACCAGGTCTATTACAGAGCTACAAATCAGATTTGGATGATGAAATTGATGAGGGCTTTTGGTTGAGGTACATGTTGAGTACATGGTTGAGACAAGTAGTTGATGAGTTGTCGCACATACATGAGGTGTATAGTTGATGATGTTGGTACATATTGATGAGTCATAGTTGATGAGTAGTTGACACATGATTGGTACATACTTGGCACATGGTTGGATGCATTTTTTTATGGTACAAGTTGATTGCAGGTTGGTGCATGATTGATGCACTTGTTTATGGTACAGGTTGATTACAGTTTGGTGCATGGTTGATGCACTTGTTTATGGTACATATTGATTACAGGTTGGTGCATGGTTGATGCACTTTTTTGTGGTACAGGTTGATTACAGGTTGAGGTACAGGTTGATGCATCGTTGATGCATGGTTCAGATTTATTGGTACAGGTTTACAGTGGTATATCTCACAGTGATAGTGTGACAGTGGTTCCATCATTCTACTTCTACTTCAGGGTGGAAGGATGGGGCAAGGACGGGTGGTTGTAGCCACCTTCTAGTTGTAGCCGGAGAAAATTGGGGGTTGTAGCCTCCTTCTGGTTGTAGCCAGAGATTTGGGGAGTTGGAGCTTCCCTCAGGTTGTAGCCTGAGAAACTAGGGGGTTGGAGCCTCCTTCCAGTTTCAGTTGGAAAACAGAGGAAGTTGGTGCTTCCAATGAATGCAATTCTTCAAGACATATAAGAAAAATCATTCCGTGGTTTTCTCCCAATTTGTGTTTCCACGTAAAACACTGGTGTACTGTGTATGTGTGTGATTGTTTATTTATTACTGCTCATTATTGGATAATAATTCTACATTGATATAACATTTGAAGAAAAAGGATTATAATTACGTTATTATTTATTCACCCCCCCTCTCAGTAATCCAACAGATATTTTTTCTAACTTCAACTGTGTTTAGACATTATTTAGAGATACTTTTAACTTGGAGGCAACGATGGAAGCATGTGCCAATGTGGAGAAAACCATTTCTCCAGTTTGCCTATGCAGATCCATCTGATCAGCTGGATGCACATCTTTAGTCTGGAATTCAAACGTTTCCCTTTTGTAATCGGTGATTACCTTTGGGTCTGGCACCTGTGTTTGTAGAAATGCCATGTGCATTCTACCCTTCTCAGTGTCGAATGAAAACAATAGTCGGTGTTGTGCAGTGGATGTTTGCTTCCAGAACTGAGCATACATGTTGCTGGTCAGCGTCTAATTTTTCTTTTTGATCAGATCATACTTCTCAAAAATACTCAATTTCACTCCTATTTTTCTCGGTTGGTTGGCTGGTGGAGTATCTATAGGATTTCTCGACAACACTGTAGTTGTGATAGTTTGCTGCTTGTACTAAGGAGCGACCGATCAACCTCCAATGTGGTAGTGGATTGCATTCCCTTTTCACCAGCCATGTCGGGTGCCTGACTGGTTTTTGGCCTCTTGGTATGTAGTTGAAATTCTTTAGATGATACTTCAGTGACAGAAGGTGACACATATTGCCTAGGCCTTTTCTCCTTGGGAGCCTGTGGTGTAGTCATCTATGAGACAGTGACTGAGAGGTCCTATTGTTCTGTCTCAACCAAAGTGTTTGGCTCCCATTCTGTCTAGTTGACAAATTTTTCTATCTCAGGCCTGGATGTGTGGACATACATGATATTCTTATTTTTTACCCTCATCTCAAAAATTATCCCGCACGGATCATAGTGCCATGCAAAACTAACAAAAAACTTTATTTCTTTTAGCAGTCTGTCTGCTTCCTCCCCGGTGCCTCGGCTATTGCAGATGAAAGACCCAATCTACCCTTTGATTTGGAGCTGTTGCTTCTTCTTTAGAGACACAAAATGTATGTCGTCTGAATTTATCATCTACCTTATGTATTCCAGGGAAAAAATCCTCACGGGTAAATACCTGGGCAATTTATATGGGGCCAATTCGCACCCATAAACTCTGATCTCAGTGTGGTGTTGGTACAGGTGCCAATCACCAGTCTTTGTAAGGTCCGAGAGATGTAAAATCCTCTGAATTTCCTCATTAATTATAGGTTCAGGTTTGCCACTGAGCATACTCACCACTAGATGGTAGAACTGCTCAATGAACTGCTTGAAACTGAATTCAACAGATTTATGTCTGAGCGGTGAAGTCCACACTGTCACTGCCTGTGGCCTCCCATCTTTATCCATCTTCTACATTGAAAAGGAAAATTTGTCTGCTTGAAAGAACATGAACAGGTAAGCCAGTATTGAAGAATACTGGAACATGCCTTCTATGGAGATGTTGATGAATTGTTCATGAATATTGTCCACCAGGAACATATTGTAGTTGAACTGAGTAGTGGGTCTCTCATCGGTGGAAAAAATGGACAAAAATCCCAAGATGGGTTCGCCCACCCATTGATCCAAAAAATATCCAAGCAAGGCACACAATGATATGATAACCCGGTTTCCCTTTACTGAGAATAGGGAGGAAGGATAATGAGGGTTTGTAGTGGGGAGCTGAGCGGATTGTGGGAGGAAAATCTCAAAAATATGAGCTCTTTGGGGGAAAGACAACTTCTGGTAGAGCTCTATGATGATTTCTAGGTTGAAAGGTGAGGGGGACTCGGCTCTGGGTATCCGCATCATCTGGTCAATGGTTTCTAGTGTGATGAGGAAAAGAATTTCTCCAGATTAAGACATAATGGATCTTTTTTCAGGGATATAATGGGCCTGGCATTTGACGACGAATTCGGGAAAGTGGTGAATCTGGGGGAAAATATACAGGGGAAGATTTGACTCCCAGAGACCAATCTCATCGCTCTGGTCAAGGAAAACCTCTTTGAGCCATGACTGCAAGTCCGTGAAGTCGAACTCACATCTAGTGTCTGCAATTAAATGGTCTTTATCGGCCAGGGGGATCCTGTCGAGGTCGACAGGGGACGGGAGGAAAGGATTTTCCTCAGCTTCTGTTCTCTTTGATTTAGGCGCCATCATTGTAGAAATACCTGCAAATCAAAAAGTTTTCAGTGGGGATGATGGTAGCTTTGGATAGTTGGCTATAACGGAAAAGGAAAACAGGGAAAAAATTCTCTGGTGCGGTGATAGGGTAAATGGGGAGGGAATGAAAGGTGAAGGTGGTTTTTGAGCAAACGGATACCCGTTGGGCGCGGGATACAGGTCAGCGGGTGAATGGATAGGTTAGCCAATCATAAATGGCCAACGGTTCATTTAGAGCGTGAGATGGCAGGTGACAATGACTGAAGAATACAACTAGGTGACGTGGCAGGAGTCGATTGGGGAGTAACCATGGTGAGAGGACTTGTAATGGGAGAGCAAGGGGAAAGGACTGACAGAGTAATGAGAAGTGACCTCTAGGGGAAAAACATGGATAATGACGTCATGGGGTGACAAGGTATGTCAGACCTTGGGAGGCGGTGGGAGTCTGACCCAATAGATTCGTCCCACGTAGAGATAAGGGGCCCACCAGGAAACAATCCATTCTAGACCCCCCCTTCTATTAAAAACAGATCGGTCGGGGGCTCCGAAAAACACCAAGAGCCATTGATCTATGCGCTTTGTTTTCAACCGTATATTTGTGCACGATAGTTAAACAACATTCCAGACCCCCCCCACCGTTAAAGGAAGAATGGTCGGGGGGTTCGGAATCCAATCTAAGCCGTGGATCTGAGCACGCACATCTGAGCCATTTGTATATGCGCCTTCATTATTTTTGATTCTGGACCCCCTCCCCACCGTTAACGGTAGAACAGTCGGGGGGGTCTGGAAAAACCTGTCGACCATAGATCTGGGCACCTGCTCTCGGGTCGTTCATCTATGCGTTGTGCTTAACTGTGAGCGCGAAGGCATATGTGCTCTGAAAAACTTAGGATAAGTGCATATTGTGGGTTTTTCCCAAGCTTTTCCATGTTTCTATCACCAAGGGGTTAGACATCAAACCTTTTAAACCTCAAAGACATGGTTCAACATTGATCATTGTGCTGGTTTTATTGAAATAAAGCAAACTACCCTATGTTCTAGCCTAATTACCTATGACAATTAGCCCATATTAAACTATTGGACTAAGAAATTACTCTATCCTGGGGCTATCTGACCAAGATTAGGCAGTCTGGTTAGATTTATTCACTAACTAACCTAAATTACTTGGCTAAGATTGAACAGTTTAGCCAAGCTTATTCACTACTCCTATCAACATCAATTTCAAATAACTTAGCCATGCTTGAAAGGTATGGACCAAGTCATTGTTATTGCATGGGGCTCTATTGAATTTCTTTTATGCCCTCTTTTATTCATTTTCTTTCTTTCTTTTTCTTTTTCCTTTTTTCTTCTCTTTTTCTTTTCTTTTTATTTTTCTTTTTCTCTTCTTTTTTCTCAAATTATTTGCAGAATGAAAAATCATTTGACAAACAAAAACACTAAGAAGATAACATTTCAGTCACTGGTTGATCCTATAAATTATAGGGTTATAACATGGGGTCCAAGTCCTTCACCCACAATTCAACCTACGCTTCTGTCATTCATCATTGCAGAGTAAGTTTCAATGCCATAATTTCATTTCTATTTTTTCTTTGTTGTTTACTGTTTGCAATTTGCAAGTGAGAATGTTTGATTATTTCTACTGGCATGCTCGTCATGTGTTTCAGGTTTCTTCTGTTCTTGGGATACAATTTGGTAGTCATTGGAGATACATATGTTGTTTACTGGTTCAGTGGTTGTTTCTTGTTCGTTGGTTCGTTGGTTCGTTCTTTGTTGCTTGTTGTTGTTTGGTTCAAGATTGCGAGTTTGAGGTCTTGCAGCTGTAGTTGGGCTTGTTCGTGCTTCCTCATTGGTTTGTTTCTTGTTGTTTTCTTTTGTTTTCTTCGGCTTTGCAAGGTTGGGGTCATGCGCCGGTAGTTGGAGCTGTTTTTTTTTCACTTTGCGTTCTTCAGGTCCTGCACTTGCAAGTGGACCTGCGTTGTTGTCCTTTGTCGTGTCCGGCGAAGTCAAGATCTGACGCCTGTCCCATGCCCACCTATCCTACTCTTAAATTTTGTTCCATTTTTTTTCCTAGCTCTGAACCATACCTATATGCCTTTTCAAAATGTTCTTGTAGAAGAAAAGGATACTAAGATGGTGCTAGCAAGAGTGGTGTTCCATGGATTGCAAATTGAAATATTTAGATTCTATGATGCTTGGCATGTACCATTGCTATCATAATGAATGTGTTATCAAATGCATCAGACCATTTACATTTGGACGAAACCATTATCATTCTAGGATACTTTAGTGTTGAGATGATACAAACTAGTGGCATAAAAAATAATTGGACAACTACATGTGTAATTACAATGTCCGTTGTCTTTTTTGTTAATATAAAACATGTGCAAAACACACTTATTAACTATATATGGTGAAATGGTCCCATATCACAATACAACCTCTTTATCTTGTACACAGACTGGTTTGACCACGATACAATTTGTCTTGAACTTGAAATATGAGATGTACATCAAAGATATTGAAAAATTATATTTCCATGTCTCAAAACATATCTGGATACTTTGCTACACAAAACCAAAATCATTCAGCTATGGCCATGCAATTTCTTAATATTTTATGGCTTGTAATATATTTTGGGCACGAAAAACTCTATATAATTACAAGCATGGATCAAGAAAAGTAAAGGTTCATGTTCCTAACTATCTTTTATTCTATTCCTTTGATTCTTATTTACTGTATATACATATTACTTGTTCTCCCCTGCATACCAACTTCCATTCGTGTTCATTGTATTTTTTGCATTCTGACATTGAAACAAACAGAATAACTGGAGAAGACGAAGGAGTCTTTACCACAAATGTAGAAGAGGATATACAAAGGCGCATGGTTGTATTGTTATTTCATATTCCATTGTTTTGTATTTCAGTTATTGTCTGCGTATGTGTTCAACTAATTTATTTTATGTAGATGTTGTGTATCTTCCTACATAATAACTTATATTCATGTCCTTTGTATTCTCCATGCCACTACATTGAAAA
Source organism: Picea engelmannii (assembly GCA_009831015.1). NCBI lineage: Eukaryota > Viridiplantae > Streptophyta > Pinopsida > Pinales > Pinaceae > Picea > Picea engelmannii. Next base: position 255,320 of record ML780105.1, read on the forward strand.
AAATTGAACTCTATTTATTTTTTTACATGTCTTCCTGCATACCAACTTACCTTCATGTCCATTGTATTTTTCTACATTTCTACATTTAAACAAACAAAATAACTGGAGAAGACAATGGACTCTTTTCCACAAATGTAGAAGAAGAGATACAAAGGTGCATGCTTCTACTCTTATTTCATATTACATTGTTTAGTATTTCATTTATTGTCTGTATATTTTTTCTCCTTGTTATACTGCTTTGCACCTAATTTATTGTATGTAGATATTATGTAACTTTCTACATATTAACTTATCCTCACGTGAATTGTATTCCCTTTGCTGCTACATTGAAATAAATAGAAGTTCTGTATTTCTTTTTTTTTACGTGTCTTTCTACATACTAACGTACCTTGATGTTCACTGTATGTTCAACGTTGATACATTGAAATAAAAAGATTAGTTGGATAGGAATATGAATTCTTATATGCCACAACAGAGGGGGTTGAATTACAATCTTCGAAAAGGTATACCAATTGTGCTAGTAAATCAAACACACAAAATGGGTGGGTGCATATAATATTGGACTAGAAAATGATGATTCGACAACAATGGTCCTTTTTTTAGACTTTCTGCTTCCAAACATTTCCCTCCCCATTTCTAATTTTCCCACTTTCTATTATCCCTTTTTTTTTTCCTCTTCTATACTTAACCGAATTCCCCTTTGTTTTTCTCCTCTACTTTATCTTTTTGGTTGTTTTTCTTAGTCATCTTTCCGAAAATGTCTAGGTGTGTGGGTTGGCATAATCACGGGTTCATACTTATACTCATACTTCTATATCATGACTTCGACCAACGGTTTCCTCATTCCATACTTAGCCACTTTTTCGATCGTGGGTTCCTGGACTGGCGGGTTGAATATTGCGCCTCTAGCTTCAGAGGTTCCACAATATACAGATTGGTCGTCATACCCCCCCATCATGCCCTATTCCCTGTTACACATTTTTGCAGTCAAACGATCTGAGGCATACAATTTGTCTGTCAGGTCCTCATGTTTCTTGAGTATCCCTTGACACCCTATTTTGTATTCCATCTCCTTCGACCCTGTATGTGACATTCAAAAACATTATGGAAAATATACAATTCATATGCTTATTTAGTCCTTCTGATGTTCATATACACATGCTTGCATCAACAAAGTTTGGACTAGTGACATGGTCATGAGCAATCAATCATCGCAAACATCAACAGACCGACAAGGCCAAAGGTAAATATTCATACATTGTGTTCCTCATATGTTTACCAAAGAAATATCCTAAGTTATTTATTCATCTATGCCATGATAAATATGTTGATGTCATCTGCAAAACATACTTTTTAGTTCACAAGAAGTATCAACGAGTGCAAGTGAGACGTCGAACATAGCGCAAGTTTCGCAGACTAAGAGGTCTGGTTGCAAAACTTTGGCTCCATACTTCATCCAAGTTGTGTGTCTACTTGTAAATTTATGCCAGGAAAAAAAGAAAACAAAAAAATAATGCAGACTACCATTCACATTACTTTTCTTGTTCAAAAAATGTCACCAGGTCTAAACTTATAACACCCAAAATACTATCAATAGAGGGCTTGAACAACCGTCGAACTGGACAAGTGTTCGTCGGGAACATACTGGTCTTCTATAACACCTACTTGGACAAGGAAAACAAAAATAGATCCATTATGCATGGTAAAATGACAGACAACAAAGCCCTGATGACAGTCACACTGACTATTCCCACACAACTTGTCTAGAAACATGTAGAAAAGATATTTCCATGTAATGGGATATCAATTACAAATTTTAATATATTGCCCAAAATAGTATATGATCGTGGCTATTGTGATTGGATTATATCGCTCAACGAAACAAGTATTGTGGAAAAAATTCCTGTGATTTGTTCAGAATATCGTTTCACCCCGAACAGAACAATCAACCAATTTGCATAGAGCAATGACACTTACCCAATTAGAACCATTGGTGCAGTTGTCACACTCACGAGAAAAATTGGCTCGAAACAAATTCTCCATTTAAAAGATGGAGAGTCATACAACGACAAAGAAATTGTACCGTTCTCCATATCTAGTTTTTTTCCTTTACTTTCACATGTTCATGTATCTCAGTTATGTTACACAACTATTGCACTGTTCCATGTTGCAACTGCAATTGTTCGACACCTATTCAAATTTGTTTTCCTCAATGGAACAACAATTGCATAAGGGAAATTTCCACTTATGCTCTTCAAAAATATAAAAAAGAAAAGAGATGGTAAAGAAAGGTTCTTTCGCACAACCCAAGCAACATTTGTAATAGAATTGCGAACAGACATAGTACAGGATCTCAAGAAACTAACTAGATCTACAACCGTTGTGTATATACATCTACAATTTCATCCTCACTTTGCTCATACAAATTGCCTTCACCAATTTTCTGCAGTGTTTTTTTTGTTGCTGTGTAGTTGTATATTATATTGCTCAATATATTAACTGTTATGCTCATGTGCCCGAGGGTGTTTTCGTTGCAACAAATTCATACTCGACCCCCTTCGAGCCTGTATGTGCCAAATTCAATTCTCCTTATTCTTCCTCTAATTTCATAAATGATGGTACAATTGATTTTCTAGGATGCAGTAAAAAATGCCCTTACATATATAGACATTACCTCAATGTTGCCATCCAAACCCTAGGTAACACAATTGTACATATGTACAATTAGACAACCTTTGTTACAAGATGTGCTTCCTGGGTTAACAGAATTGTCATGTGAAGTATACCTACAGAAAAAGGAAAACAGTGTCTACATGTTGAACGACTTTCGGGTCCAGAGAAAATTTACCTTAAATGAGGACAATGCAATATTGCATATTGACTGAAAAAAAAAAAGAAAAAAAATTCATATCAAGCTTTGGCAGGAAATGAAAAAAACTCATGTGTATCTGTAATTTTTCTTCAATATCCAAATGAATGTTCGTGGGACTCAAGTTTTTTGGAGATTACATCTATGGCTGTAAAATTTTATTTCCAAAGATTTTGTCTCTTTTGTGCACTTGAAAAAACAAGGAGAAACTAACTACAAATCAAATCGTTGTTGTTGTTATTTTGATGTTTTTTTGCATCTCCCAGTAAGAATTTTGCATATTTGTTGGGGTGTCCAAATGAAAAAAAATGATGGCTAGCTGTAGATTTTTTGGAGGAGTCTACACTCTTTTGGGTGCCCAAATTGGAAAAAAAATTTCCAACTATATAGCCATGGTAGGATTTTTGCATTTTTTGGGTACCCAAATAAAAAAAAGATGATCTCCAACTATAGTTTTATGGTAGGATATTTTCATTTTGTCGATGCCCTAATTGAAAAAAAAAGGCTCAACATGGGTTGAAGCATGAGATTGAGATCTTCAGAACTCCCTATAGGGATTGGGGAGTTTAGGCATTGGAATTAATACAAGGAGGTGCATTTATTGTTGATGTACAGGCGCATAAGATTGTTCAGTCTAGAAATGGGAAGCATGAGGACAAACCCCATACAAAGTATCAAACTGTGAATAATCAGGCCCATCCTTTGAACCGTTAAAATGGATTTCTCCTCTGGGCAGAACCATTAGACATTTCCAATAATATTGAAAATTTGGCATTGTTAAAATTTGTAGTGAAAGAACATGGCACTATCAAAAGAAAATGTCCATAGTGATCTTGCTTCATGGTAAAATAGTAATCGGTAAGTTTCTTGTTCCCCATTTGGGGGTTTCATTATAGCTGGGATACAATGTCGAAGATTCGTTGGTTTTGTGTTGTCTTGTGTTTGGCAGACTTTTGTTCATATCTCATGGCCCCAATTATTTACTCATGGGAACATATACCAGATGCAAGAGAAAACCAATGCCACATGTGTTTTTTTTATATCAAATTGTTTGATGCGTAGGTCGATGTGTACTGCTCTATGGACCCTTGTGTGATATCACTTAGCGCATTCTGTGTTCATGTGTTTCCTTGTGCCTCGACTTTCAATACATTGGTGTTTACTTGGCCCTTGGTTGTATGCTTCATTCTGGAAAATTAATGATACATTCAAGATATTGGTGGTTTTTATATGATCTTAAAGAATATATAGGACCTTCTTTTCCTTTTAATATAAGCTCTCTGACGCAAATTTCGTATGTGGCTCGTTTTAGCACTTTTCCTTGATCGATGAACTTAGCAAAATTCATCTCCAGGAATATTTTGAAATAAAAGGATATATACTATGTGAAGTCCAATGGAACTATCATATAAACCACACAAAATTAAAATTAAAATTTGTCTTAAAATTCAAATTCGTCGTTGTTATACTTACAGTGAAGTTGACAGTACAATAATTTTACTTAAACATCCCAAAATTGATTTTCTTGTGGCTTTTCAATGCTTCTCTTATGCAAACACATCCTGGAAACTATAAGCATGGATTGCTTTATCTATTCCTTGATTGAAGAGCATGTTCACCTGTTTAATGCACTTCATAGTTACTGTTAATACCATCAATGGGGCTTTATTAAACCAATTTCCCCTTCCAAAAATTGCCATCCCCTTTATTTTTTCTCTCTGCTTTCTTTTTCTGGTTACTTAGCCATTTTTCATAAAATGTATAGGTGCGCGGGTTGGTGGATTCACGTGTTCAGAGTTCCATTGATACTTTTATATCATGAGTCCAACTGACCGCTTCCCCACTCCATATTCAACAAAAATTTTGGATTGTGGTTCCCGAGTAGGTGGGCTCAACATTGTGTTTCCATTGTTCCATCACCTGCAAACAACACCCAAACTTCCCTGATATACAAATTGACAACCAAATTCCTCTTTTTGTTTCTCGTATACGTTCCCTTTCTGGTTACTTAGTCATTTTTCGAATGTCTCATGCTTTTATATACAACACCTGAAGTTCCGCAATATACAAATTGACCATCGAAGTCTGTCATTGTCCCCTATTCTGTGTTACACATTTTGAAATCAAAAGTTGGGATACATAAAGTTTGACCATCGAGCCCTCACGTCTCATGAGTAGAACTTGTGGCCTTGTTTTCAAGCCCATCAATATGCCATGTTCTGAGTATGTCTCATGATTTTATATCATGAGTATGACAAACTGATTATCCATTGCATACTTTGCCACTATTTTCATCGTCGGTTCCTGGCTAGGCTTGCTCAACATTGTGCTTCCATTGTTCCGTGACCTACAAACTACACCAAAAATTCCACGATATACAAATTGACCGCCGAAATTTGTCATTGTTCCCTATTCCATGTTACACATTTTGCAGTCAAAAGTTCAGAGACATACAATTTGACCATCGGCCCCTCACGTCTCCCTAGTATAACTCGTGACCCTATTTTGAAGCCTAACCGACTGTTTTCCATACTTGGCCATTTCTTGGAATCTCTTTTGCGGGTTGGCGGGTCGATGAAATGTGCAATGCTTAATCGCTCTTCACCATCCCCTCCACCTTCACACTTATTTGTAGATATGAAATTATTAATATTTAATGATAATAGCTCATTGTGAAGGAACCATTAATATTGTCATTAATGTCCGAAAGGTTGGAACTGATTTGTCATTAATACGAATTAAACCAAGATTTGTGGAGGGTTGTGTTATCCTTTCCAAGTGTTCATTTCAAGCATCATGCAATATCTTTCGTGCGTCATCTGGTTGGTGCCTTCATGAAATCTCTAATCCTTAATCGCTCTTCGTCATCACTACCACCTTCGCACTTTTTTCTAAATATGAAATTAGTAATCTTTAATGGTAACAACTCATTACACACGAACAATGGAGATTGTCATTGATCAACGAAAGGCTTGAGGAGATCTCCCATTGATATGCATTAAACTAAGATTTGCAGAGGGTTATATTATCCCTTCTGAATGTTCATTTCAAAAATCATATGGAGAAAACAAACATTCTCGCTAACTTATGGTAGAAGTTCAACAACAGTTTTGTCTAGATACAGTAAACACCTTCGGTCATGATGACTAGAAGTTCCAGTGCTCCAAGGCATATTCTTACTACTCATCTCCCTCCGCCCAAGAGAAAAAAATGAGATGGTCCCTTGGTGCACCGAGAGATATATTTCAAGCCAAAGAATTCCAAGAAAACCCTACCTTCTCAGACAGCCTGTCTGCCTGCGTTGATGGCTGGCGCAGAGGTTGATGCAGTTGATTTTGAGCTAGAAGAATATGATATGATGGACGATGATACAACAATGAATGATGGAAATGTAGACATTGTAACCACTCCTGCGCCCAAATTGAAATCAACCATAATGGGGGCACTTCCTGGCTCAACAATGGTGGCCCTGACAAGATGAAAGGAAGGGGTTTCAAACAATAAACTGACGTTGAATGCAATAGCCACTTTGCAGCTTGAGAGAAAGAATATCATAGGTAAAAATTAGTGAGTTCTGGGTGGAAGTATTTCACTGTAAGCAAATGGTCTCTTGATGCTCCCAGAGATATATTTCAATCCAAATAATTATTCAATTGCGGGACCACTCTCATATTCTCTAGATTTACAATTAACATATTAGGGGATAAGGACCAAAACTCCCACTCGTGCAAGGCATATTCCTACTACTCATCTCCTTTCTCTGAGAATGGACTAATTTGGGCCTCTGGAATTGCTCTTGCAACCCGTGTCCCTAAAATATTTGCCTGTAAAGAGGGGGTATCTTGGGCTCCTCCCTCCCAGAATGAATTAATTTGACCTCTTGAATTGCTCCTGCAGGTTGTGTCCCTGAAGTCTTCAACTATGAGGAGGTGGTATCTTCGTGTGTCCTAACTTTCAGTTTCATGCTCTTACGCTTTCGCTACAACATTTTTTTTCTTCTTCCTCACATAAAGCTTGTGAGAACTATCAATTTTATCATGAGGATGGGTTCTTATGTCCTCCAACATTTGAAAAATTCTGGGTTGCTTCCTTCCTGGGGTGGTCCGTTGGAGCGATGTTGTGGGATGTCATGCTCTTCAAAGTGGCATCCGCAGATTGGAAACTCTTCTCGTCGGGGAATTTTCCCTATTATTTGTACAATTTAGTGGTGTCATGCAATGTCTCCAGGTCATCAGTGTCAGGAGTAGGAGTGTTGTTCACCTGCTTCAAGCCAAGGAATTATTCCACTGCTGAACCACTCTCCTGTTTCTTTGTTGCCTTAGGTATTCCACAAGATGTTGAGATTGTGACAGTGGACATTGACCTTCTGAGGAGAATACTCCAAGGAATTCCTAAAAAAAATAATGGTAATGAGTTTTGTATGCATGTTGAAGAGCATATTGATGGCTCCTGCATGTTGTCCCACTAGAGAAACAACACATAAATGTATGCATGTTTTTTTGTTTTTTTTTGTAGATCTTGTACCTGTATTTATGACAAATATGTTCAATATTTCGGTGCAAAGAACTCAGTCCAATTTCTATGGATAGATATACACTGGCGAGTATTTTTTTTTTTATGGATTTACTATTAAAAAAAATTCCTTGGAATCTTGGTTGTTGCTTCTTTGCTGGATTTAACACCTCTTCTCATTAGCATGATTTGATAGTCTCATATTTCTTGAATATTGTATTGTCTCAAGTAATTTGATCTAATATGGAGCATTGAACAATTATATGACAATGCATTGTGTTGATCCCATCGGGATTCTATGGAAACAAAAATAATTTTCAAATAGTTTCAAACCAACATTCAATTCTATTCGTAATGCAGATAGAACATAGCAACATTAATTCACGATGCGGTAATCGGGGCCCCACCCTAGAAATTTCGTTTTCATATCGACCTTGTTGATCAAACGATTTCTTATTTCCATTTCACTTCCATGATTCCTTTACTCCAAAAGAAAACATTTTATTAGTTTTCCATCCCCTGGCTTCTATTTGAGCACTTTTTACTTTATTAATGAAATTACCAAATTTCTCCTTCATGAATAAAAAAAAAAAAATGATCTATGGTGGTTGTAGTCAAATGGGACTATGAAATCAACTACAATATTAAAATTGAAGATAGTCATTCTTGTTTCTAGACATGCCATTATTAAGCTTTAATGCTAACAACCCATCATGCAAGAAGTTTAATACTTAAGTTAGTATGTCAAAGTCATGGAAAAATGTATCAAGAACACAATTACTCCCACAAGTTGCAATAAAAACAAATCTTCAACAAAGCATTTGCTCACACCCTTTTTAATGGTACAAGCACAATAGAAAATGAGTAAGTGGATAAAATATTGGACTAGAAAATGATGGTTTTGCAACAATGGGGCTTGTTTGAGACCAATTCCCGCTTACGAAAATTGCCCTCTTCTTTTCTATTTTCCCACTCTTTTATCCCCTTCTTTTCCCTTTTGTATACTTAACCAAATTCCCCTTTCTTTTTCCCCTGTAGTTTCTCTTTCTGGTTACTTAGTTATTTTTTCCGAAAATGTCTTACTGCGCAGGTTGGAAGATTCATGGGTTCACATTTTTATTCATGCTTTTATATCGTGATTCCAACCGAGCACTTCCCCTTTCCATACCTAGCCACTTTTTCGATCACAGGTTCCCACCCAGGTGGTCTCTAAATTGCACTTCCATTGTTCTGTGACCTGTAAACAACACTCTGGCTACTACGATATACAAATTCACTTACAGACTCCCACATCATCCCCTCTCCCCTGTTACACATTTTTCACTCAAAAGTTTTGATACATATAATTTGATCGTCAGGGCCTCATGTCTCCTCAGGAACCATTTTCACCCTATTTTGAAGCTTGTCCAACCATTTTCCACACTTGGCCATTTCTTGGAATCTCTTTCGTGGATCGTCGGGTTGGCGGGTTTAGGAAATTTCCAATTCCTAATCGTTGTTTCCTCTGCCTGCCACCTTCAGAATTCTTTCCAAGAATATGTGATAAGTATACAACTTCTCCAAAAACATACAAAAAATATCTTTCCATGAAATGGGATATCTAGTATAGATTTGAATATATCAGCCCTTTTTTTCCCTCTTTTATACTTAACCAAATTCTCATTTCTTTTTCCCCTCTACTTTCTCTTTCTGGTTACTTAGTTGTTTTTTCTGAAAATGTCTAACTATATGGGTTGGTGGACTCATGGGTTCACATTTTCACTCGTTCTTTTATATCGCGACTCCGACTGACCACTTCCCATTCCATACCTAAGCCCTTTTCTAATCGTGGATTGCCAAGAAAGCGAGCCCTAGATTGCACTTCCATTGTTCTGTGACCTGCAAACAACACCCAGACTTCTGTGATATACAAATTTACTGTCGAACTCCCACATCATACCCTCTTCCATGATACACAGTTTTCACTCAAAAGTTCTGAGACCTACAATTTGACCTTTGGGTCCTCACGTCTCCTGGGGAACTATTTTCACCCCATTTTGAAGCTCGTGCCTCCGCTTTCCATACTTGTCCATTTATTGGAATCTCTTTCGTAGATCATCGGGTTGGTGGGTTCACAAAATCTCCAATTCCTAATCGTTGTTTCATGTGCCCGCCACCTTTGCACTTCTTTCCAAGTATGCAATAACTGAGGTTTAATGCTAACAAATCACCATGCCTCTAGGAGACAATCATACTAAATATCCCTACACAAATTGTCCATAAACATGCAAAAAATATCCTACCAAGTAATGGGATATCTATTACAAATATCAATATATTAGCGAAAACGAGTCCCACCGGCCGTTTCCCTATTCCATACTTACTGAATTTTTCGCTTGCAGGTTCCCGAACAGGCGGACTGCACTTCCATTGTTCCTTGACCTGCAAACAACACCCCAACTTCCGTGATACACAAATTGACTTCTAGACTCCCACATCATCCCCTCTTCTATGTTACACATTTTTCACTCAAAAGTTCTAATACATACAATTTGACCGTTGGGGCCTCATGTCTCCTCGGGAACCCTTTTCACCCTATTTCAAAGCTCCCCATTTCTTGGAATCTCTTTCACAGATCTTCAGGTTGGAAGGTTCAAGAAATTTCTAATTCCTATTCATTGTTTCATGTGCCCGCCACCTTCACACTTCTTTCTAAGTATATGCAATAAGTATACAACTTCTCCATAACCATGGAGAAAATATCTTTCGAGGAAATGGGATATCTATTACAGATTTGAATATATTAGCCCTTCTTTCCCCTCTTCTATACTTAACCAAATTCTCGTTTCTCTTTCCCCTCTACTTTCTCTTTCTGGTTACTTAGTCATTTTTCCGAAAATGTCTAAATGCACAGGTTGGCAGACTCACTGGTTCACATTTGCGCTTGTTCTTTTATATCACGACTTCGACCGACTGCTTCCCCATTCCATATCTAGCCACTTTTTAGATCACAGATTCCCATGCAGGCAGGCTATATATTGCACTTCCATTGTTTTGTGGCATGCAAACAACACCCTAACTTCCGCGATATACAAATTTACTGCCGGACTCCCACATCATACCCTCTTCTGTGTTACACAGTTTTCACTCAAAAGTTCTGAGACCTACAATTTGACCGTTGAGTCCTGACGTCTCTTGTGGAACTATTGTCACCCCATTTTGAAGCCCATCCATTCGCTTTCCATACTTGGCCATTTATTCGAATCTCTTTCGCAGATCGTCAGGTTGGCGGGTTCACGAAATATCCAATTCCTAATTGTTGTTTCCTGTGCCCGCCACCTTCGCACTTCTTTCCAAGTATGTGCAATAATTGAGGTTTAATTCTAACATCTCACCATTCCTCGAGGAGATAGTCATAATAACTGTCCCTACACAACTTGTCCATAAACATGCAGAAAATATCCTTCCAAGTAATGGGATATCTATTACAAATATCAATATATTAGCGAAAACGAATTCCATCGACCATTTCCCTATTCCATACTTACCGATTTTTTCTCTTACAGGTTCCTGGATAGGCAGGTTCAATATTTCCCTTGCATTGTTCCGCGACCTCGAAACAACACCCAAAATTTCGCGATATACATGCAGAAAAGATCTTGCCAAGTAATGGGATATCTATTACAAATTTTAATATATTAGCGAAAATGAGTCCGACCGACCGTTTCCCTATTCCATACTTAGCCACTTTTTTGATTGCGGGTTCCCAGACAAGCGGGCTCAACATTTCCCTTCCATTGTTCCGCGACCTGCAAACAACACCCGAAATTTCACAAAAATACAAACCAACCACTGAACTGCCCCATCATGCCCTCTTCCGTTTTACGCCTTTTGCAGTCAAAATTTCCGAGACATACAATTTGACCATCGATCCCTCACCTCTCTTGAAAATCCCTTGTAACCTTATTTTGAAACATGTCCAATCTCTTTTCACACTTGGCCATTCCTTACTTGCTCTTCCCACCCTCGTCACCTTCACATTTTTTTATAGTAAAAAAATGTTTATAAACACACACACACACACACACACATATTATAAAGACATATAATTTGACCATTGGACGGTCACCTCTCTTCCCTATCCCTTGCAACCCTACTTTCAAGCCCGTCCGACCGCTTTTCATACTTCTATATATAAAAAATGAGTATTATTTATAATAAAAAAGATTGTTTATAAAAATATTATATATATATATATATATATATATATAGATAGATAGATAGATAGATAGATAAGGTCTTATTTCTAAGTATGCAATTAGTAATCTTTAATGTTAAACAAAGATTTGAGGAGATCTCCCATTAATGCGCATTAAACCAAAATTTGTGGAGGGCTATATTATCCCTTCCAAGTGTTAATTTCAAACATCCTCGAATGTTGTTCGCGCGTCGTCGGGTTGGCACGTTCACGAAACCTTGAATCCTTAATTCCGAAAATGAGTTTGACCGATCGTTTCCCTATTCCATACTTATCCACTTTCCTGGAATTCCGCAAATATACAAACCGGTCACTGAACTACCCCATCATGCCCTCTTTCATTTTACGCATTTTGCAGTGAAAAATTCTGAGACATACAATTTAACTGTCGGACACTCACCTCTCCTCAGTATCCCCTGTAACCCTATTTTGAAGCCCGTCTGACCGCTTTTCATACTTGGCCATTCCTTACCTGCTCTTCTCCATCTTTGTCACTTTCGCACTTGTTTATAATAAAAAATTGTTTATAAAAACATATATATATATAAAGTCTTATTTCTAAATATGCAATTAGTAAGATTTAATGCTAACATCTCATCATGCAGGAACTGTACAGATTGTCATTGATGAGTGAAAGGCTCGAGGAGATCTCTCATTAATACGCATTAAACCAAGATTTGCAGAGGGTTATATTATCCCTTCCGAGTGTTAATTTCAAACATCATGGAATGTCGTTCGCGTGTCGTCGGGTTGGCACATTCACGAAACCTCCAATCATTAATTTCTCTTCGTCGTACCCGCCACCTTTGCACTTCTAAGTATGCAATAAGTAAGCTTTATTGCTAATAACTCATCATGCAACAACCATAGAGATCGTCATTAATGAGCGAAAGGCTCGATGATATTTCTCATTCACACGCATTGAACCAACATTTGCGAAGGGTTATATTATCCCCTCCAACTATTCATTTAAAGCATTGTCTGGAGAAAACATACGTTCTTATAAACTTATGGCACCATCTTGACAATAGTTCTATGGATATACACTGAACATCTTCGGGCGCGAGGACCAGAACTTTCAGTGGTCCAGGGCATATTCTTACTACTCATCCCCTTCCGCCCATAACGAAATAATTTGGACCTATGAAATTCCTCGTGTAGGTTGTGTCCCTGAAGTTTTTGACTATAAGGAGCTGGTCTCTTGGTGCGTCGATAAATATATTTTAGGCCAAAGAATTATTCCACTGCGGGACCACTCTCATGTTTCTTTGTTACCTTAGGTCTTCCGCCAGATGTTAATATTGTTGGAGCCAACATCGATGTTCAGAGGAGAAGACTCCAAACAGTTCATAAGAAATAATAATAACGGGTTGGACCTCTTGCCCGAGTTCCTGGAATACCCGATGGCAGTTCCTGATGATATCACAAGCTTGCAAGTTAATTAATTTAGAAATCCATTTTGAGAAATTGCATGGTTGTTTACAAGAATAACGGGACAATAATTTCTTCTTTTTAGGTATTTCTCTCTACCGTCGCCCACTTCTTGTTTCCACAGTCCTATTTCTTGTACATATTTCTCTTATGGTCCGCGAGAGCCCGAATCCCAGTCTATATGACAAACGCATTTAAATTTCAAGGAATATGTAACAGACAATATTATTTTACAGGCCTATTTCTTGTACATATTTTTCTTATGGTCCGCGAGAGCCCCAATCCCAGTCTATATGACAAACGCATTTAAATTTTGACGAGTATGTAACAAACAATATTATTTTTTTATATATTTCAAATAAAACTATTTTTATCTCCTTTTATATTTATGTGTTCAGAAATTTTTATCTTCAACTATGATGAATGTCAAGAAATTGTGTCTATTTAATTTGAATGTAACTTTATATGTGTCTTCTTTGTTTTATCTTTTTCTCATGCATATATTTTTCTCCTGGTATGCATATAACTTTATTTGTTATGGGACATATAGAGACACACAAGTCACATGGTCTATGGAAATTGTACTTAACTCTAACTAGTTGGAAGTATACGGAAATCATTATGAATGAATTTCATAAATACATTGAAGAGATAAAACATGGAAGGTAGGAACGGAAATTTCGATCATAGCAAGCAACACAATTGGAAAGAACGGAAATTTCGAACATAGTAAGATGGATTATATAGTTTCAAAAACTAAATGAGACTCTAGAGGCCACTTGTCATTTCCTGCATGGATATTGTCTGTGCTTCATGGTGCTTGCCACATCTCCACTGCAGTTTCCATCTGCCTCGCTACTTTTTCCCCATTCCTATGCATTTATTCCCAATTCAACCCACGCTGCCATACAACACTTGTTTAATACATAAACAAAATCTTATTTGAATTGTTAATAAACATTTAAATATTATATTATAGATTAAACAATTATACCAGACAAATTTATGAAGTTGTATAATCAAATATATTTCATTTATAAAATTAGTTTATTAAGAAAATAATTAAAAATCTATCAACATATAATTTTATTTATCATATAAAAAAATAAAAAAATATTTAAATAATTAAACGTCCATACAATTTTATCACTAAATAAATCTCATTTATCCCGCAATTCAATTATTAAATACAAATTTAAATATTCTATTAATGGTTGAACTATTAAACAAATCAGTGTCTATGTCTTATTTTTGAAGTCAGATTATTATTATAGGAATAGTTAAGTATCTGTCACCATATATGTTTCATTTGCCATGCAAGTATATTTTTAATAGTTAAACATAAATTTTATTGATTCTAGAACAAATGTAGTAGCTCAGTCCACAAAGCTGCATCACCAACTATATCCCATTCGCAGCGAAATCAGATAATTAAAGGAATAGTTGAAAACAAATTTAAGTATTTCATTAATGGAATAGCACTCAACCCGCCTCATTCAGTGCAGAAAATTGTATGTTGCTATCGCCATTCATGATGATCGCAACACGAATGGTAATAGAGTTATGTACTTCAACTAGCTTTCCCCACTGTCTATATAAGTCAAATTGATATTCTGCATTTCAAATCTGCTAATAAAATCAACATTAAAAAAAAAAAAATTCTAAATTTAAATTTTTTAAATTTGAATTTTCTAATTTTTTTTATTGTGGTAATAGACGCTCGACAATTTAGTATGAAATGTTCATATAACTTAACACATTAAAATATTAATAAAATAATAATAAAATTATATATATACATAAAATATGAAATATATTATAAAATAATTGAATATATATATATATATATATATATATATATATATATATATATATAGGGTTTGAATTTGTTATGTTTCTATTTGTTCTAGTTTTAATTAATAGATCACCAAAATAATGTAACAAAAATCACATGAGATCAATTTTTTTTAGGTGAAAATTTTTTTGAGTACAAAACTTAAAAAAAATTAAAAATTTGTACCTATAAAAGTTTAAGATAAATCTTATTTTAAATTGAAAAAATGTAAGAAAAAACTTTTTAAAATTATATAGTTTTCACTCCATTATATTATTATTATTTAAATGACATGGTTATAATATTATTATTTAAAATTTAATTTAATTATTGTTAATTAGAAAATATGTTTCAAGATGTTAATTCATGTGATCTCACAAAATTTTAACAAAGAAATTGTGGCTTATATTTTATTATTATTATTTATTTTAGAATATGTGATATTCTTTTAAATTGTATTTGAGAAAAAGTACAAACTTTTCATTTTGATTGTATCATAGCTATTTAGCATGGGTAGTATTTACCAATTAAATTAATTTATTTAAATTTATATTTTATTATTATTATTGAGTTTACATATATTGTTACATTCTTTTAGATTATATTTGAGAGGAAGTATTGATTTCCATAATTTCATAATTCGGCATAAATCATATCATAGTTTGTTAACATTGAGATGGTATTTATAATATATATTTATTGATTTTATACAAATAAAAATATATTGTTCAATTGTTATTCTTAAGTTCAGTGCATAATTATATAATATATTTATAAGTAATTTTCTGTAATAAACAAGTGTTGAGTGGCACTTGATCAAGTAGATTTGGGAATGGAGATGATAGTTGGCAGCTTATAATTATTCATGATGATGATTTTTGGAAAATGGGGAGAGTCTAGGAATATTGTTAAAAAAATCAGAAATTAATAGTATGGTAAGTAAAGGGTAATTAGAAAAGATGTTTAAAAAATATTAAAAAGTTGTGTTTAATTGTTTTTTAGAAATGAAATGATAAGAAAATTGTAAATATTAAAAGGTATATTGAAATTACATTGAATAGTAATTTAAGATATAACTTATATCTTATTGTACAGTTATTGAAAAGGAATCTACCCAGGAATAGATGACATGAACAAAGTAATTAGTATGAAATGGAATCTTCCCAAAAAGTAATATGAAATGTAACATATGAAGAAGATATCTGATAATATAATCTAACGTAAATCGTGGTTTAATGAGTTTTAATGGGAGATGTTCTTGGGGTATTCGCTTCTTAATCCGTAATCAAAGAACAATTAATCTTCATTGGGAAGGGCGCAAAGGTGGAGGAGATGGAAGTGAGCGATGAATGGTTTGAAACTTTTAAAGCTTGCAAGCTCGAGGAGTCCGGGGTGGAATTGTAGATCACGAAATTTTTGGGTGCAAGATGTATATCACGAAACAGGGGGATTGAGAGTTCGATAAGCTTTAAAGACTCTCGTAAATCATGGTTAAATGCGTCTTAATGGGAGATGTCCTGGAGGTTTTCACGTAAATCACAGTTTAATGCGTTTTAATGGGACATGCCCTAGAGGTTTTTCCCTTACTAATGGCAGTCCTTTCGAACTTGTGTGGTGAGTTGTCACTAAGAAAAACATAATTAATGTGCATTGGGAAGGGTGCGAAGGTGGCGAGGATGGAAGGGAGCAATAAATGCTTTGAAATTTTTTGTGAACCTGGGTAGAGTGAAGGTTACGAGTTTGAGTGCGGGGTAGAATTGTAGAGCATGGAAGTTTTGGGTGCAAGATGTATATCACAGAACACGGGGAATGAGAGTTCAATAAAACCAAGATGGGAACCCAGGGCCATACAATTGGCTAAGTATGGAAAGGAAGGGTGGTCGATCGAGCTTTCGTAAATCATGGTTTAATGCATATTAATGGGAGATTCCCTCAAGGTTTTCATTTATTAGTGCCACTTTTTCCGAACATGTGTGTTGCGTTGTCACTAGTAAAAGAATAATCAATGTGCATTGGGAAGGGCATGAAGGTAGCGGGGATGGAAGGGAGCAATAAATGCTTTGAAACATTTGTGAACCCAGGTAGAGTGAAGCTTGTGAGCTGGAGGAATTGTAGACCATGAAAGTTTTCGGTGTAAGATGTATATGACGGAATTGTAGATGACGAAAGTTTTGGGTACAAGATTTATAATAGTGCCAACCCAGGGACCAACGGCCATAAATTTGGCTAAGTATGGAATTTTAGATCACTGAATTTTTGGGTGCAAGATGTATATCAGGGAAAACAGGGAATGAGAGTTCGGTTACGCCAACTCAGGAACCGATGAACATAGAATTGGCTTATTAATTCCAATAAGCGAACCTGTGTGTTGAGTTGTCGCTAGTAAAAGCATAATGAATGTGCATTGGGAAGGACGGGAATGTGGTGAGGATTGAGGAGAGCGATAAATGGTTTGAAACTTTTTTGAACCCGGGTATAGTGAAGGTTGCAGCCATAAAGTTGGCTAAGAATGGAATTGTAGATCACTGAATTTTTGGGTGCAAGATGTATATCACAGAACAAGGGGAATGATATTTCGGTTGCGTCAACCCGAGAACCGAAAACCATAGAATTGGCTAGGTATGAAAATAAACATCGGTTAGTCAGACTACTGTAAATCGTGTTTGAATTTGTTTCTTTCTTATTAAAGCCAATAAGCGAACCTGTGTGTTGAGTTGTCACTAGTAAAAGGATAATGAATGTGCATTGGGAAGGGTAGGAATGTGGCGGGGATTGAAGAGAGAAATAAATGGTGTGAAAGTTTTGTGAAACCAGGTATAATGAAGCTTATGAGTTCTGGGAGTCCGAGGTCGAATTGTAAATCACGGAAGTGTTGGGTGAAAAACGTATATCACAGAAGTGTTGTGTTCAATATGTATATCACAAAGCACGGGACATAAGAATTCGATAGTGCTAAGTCAGGACCCCATGGTGAGATAATTGGCTAAGTGTTGAAAGGGACGACAGTTAGTCGGGCTCATGATGTGACGATATAGATGGAGATGAGGATCTGGCAGTCGGCTAACCAGGGAACCCACGACCAATCTAGGAGCTTGAGAAACTAAGGTTCAAGTATAAAGAGTTTTTGTTTTTATTTATTTAAAATGTATTCATATTAATGTATCTTAATAGATTATTTGTCGTCCAAATGTAAACCATGTTCCAATTTGTGGAGGAATTGTAGACCATGAAATTTTTAGGTGCAAGATGTATATCACGGAATTGTAGATGACGAAATTTTTGGGTGCAAGATTTATAATAGCGCCAACCCTGGGACCGACATTGGCTAGGTATGAAAAGCAATGACGATCGATCAGACTCCTGTAAATCGCGATTGAACGCGTTTTTTTCTTATTAATGCCAATTAGCAAACCTGTGTGCTGAGTTGTCGCTAGTAAAAGCATAATGAGTGTGCATTGGGAAGGGCAGGAATGTGGCGGGGATTGAAGAGAGCGATAAATGTTTTGAAACTTTTGTGAACACAGGCATAGTGAAGCTTGTGAGTTCTAGGATTTTGAAGTCGAATTGTAAATCACGGAAGTGTTGGGTGCAAAATGTATATCACAAAAGTGTTGGGTGAAAAATGTATATCATGGAAGTGTTGAGTGCACGATGTATATCATAGAACGCGGTGTTAGCACTGAGAGTCACCCTCAGATTGCAGGAGGATAACCCCAGTACATCAGAGTTTTTGGTGGATGTTTGGTTTATATGAGTGGAGGTCAATTGAAAAAACTCAATATATGAATGATGTTCAACACAGAACTGGACAATAAATGTACAAGTAATTGAGGGCCACAACTAACTTTAGTCAATGAATTGAGTTTAAGTGTGAGCAGAGGGAAGACTTAGTGGGAAAGGTGGGAAATAATGCTATGGGTGTCAGGCCTTCAAGCAGCGTGGAGAAGAAAAAATCAGACTCAATATCACTCTTAAGCTCAAGTTTTAGACACTGAAATATATCTAAACAATACAGTCATAACAAAACAATGATCAAACCTACATCACCATGCAACTACAACAACTTGACTGGATCCTCCATGCCCGAGCGATACAATGTAAGAGGGAAAATGATCACAAGGAAGCTGACTAAAATTGCTCATGATACCGCTGCAATCAAACCTACATTACAACAACATAAAAACCCTTGACTGGATCCTCCATGCCTGAGTGTTTTAGCATAGTTTTTTACAAAGAGATGAAAACAGGTTGACTTCTATTAATTTGAAATTCTCAAATCTGATACATAACCAGAGAATAGTTCTAGAATAAAAAAAATTACAAAATAGGGAGCTCTGCTCAACCACTTAACAACGATAACAAAATATCAAAACCAACTATTTATACTCAGAACAGTCCCTGACTATCATGAGTGTGATATGATCACTACATTTAAAGCATTGTGTTTGAGCAGTCTTCTGTCAAACTATGCATGTATCCCTCTATCAGATGCGAGCTCAGATTGACATGGGTATGCAGGAAAATTTGTCCACATGGGTACCACGGGCTGACAGTTCAATCCCCATGACCAGACCTTCCATGCCTTCCATTTATGGATTGAGTTGAGGTTTCAACCACCGACTCTATTTTCATTAACTGACTTTTCTTGGGAACTCAACGAGATTAAATGCTCAGGGGGCGGTCATGTGGTGCTCTTGGATAGGAACTATGGTCATAGATATGGTTTCGATATGAGATCAGCTAACGCCTGGATCAACTAACACCTGTCCCTTTTCATATCAACGACTCATCTTCACTTCGGGCCTCGGGGGATTTTCATGATGTTATACTTCATGCAATTCTGAAACTCTGAATACCCAAGCGCTGTTAATCTGATTTTCGTGATTGGATCTCCGTCGTCAAAAGATAAAATTGGTTGTTTTCTTGATTCGAGTCCATAACATGCCCCTTTGAATGTTGTGCTTCATGCTCATGGCTACGATCTATGGCCCTTGAAAACTATATGTGATAACATTTGGTTCCACAGGGGATGGCATGCTCCCTGCGAGCTGCCAAGAACGCGCAGTTCCAATGCCTTGCTCTTGGGATATGGAGTCTAGCTCAAAACGTTCACAGAAGAAAATAGGGAAATATGTACAGTATTCTAATAAAAAATGAAAACAAACACATGGGCTCCAGAAGGATCTTATTTATGTACACACATACATTAACTGATTTTTACAAAGTGATAGGTGAAAGAAAACTTCCACCATATCCATTCAAGTGTCTTCCTAACTGGAAACTTATTTACTCTGTCACTGATCAAATAAAGATAATGCAGTTTTTAAGTTTCTGTGGTGAGGAGTTTCACATATGTTTTTCGGAAAATCCACAGTTGGTATCATTTCGTCGTCGACGTTTCGAATCCGAAACAGGATTCATCATTAGGACTAATCGTCGAGTTAGAGCTAGCTGATCGTCATCAATTAATACTATAAATGCAGGACAATTAAACGTTATTTAAATTGCGTCGGCTATCTTTATTTTCAGGAAATAATTTAATTTAATTTAATAAAAGAGACCTAAAATTAATGGGATTTAAATCAGGGTTTTGTGAATAATAGCTAGTGTGTAAAAGTGTAAAAACTAGGTTAAATGAGGTTATATATTATTTGTTTAGGGTTATAGGTAATTTGTTAGGTTTACTCTTACTTAGTTATTTATTTGTTTTTAGGGTTTAGTTAATTAGGTTTTTACTTTTAATTAAGTATCTAGTAGTGTTAGTGTAATAGTAATGGGGTTATTAGTGGTTTATCTTAATAACATTGGATAACATATGCGTATTAATATTGAGGACTACCTATTTAGTTATTTTATTTAAGCCCTTGGTTTTAGTTATATTTAGTTAATAGAATTGATAGTGTTATAAGTTAGTGGTAATAATATCTAGTAAGGGTATTAGGGTTTGTAAAAGGATTAGGGTTTAAAATAATAAGTGTATTGTCTAGTGAGGGTA
>ML780105.1:277007-310719 GCA_009831015.1 Picea engelmannii
CTTGTCAGAAATTCTTGTTGCCCTTGTGGCCATGGTGTTGAGAACCCCCATTTTTTGGGAGGGGTGGTGGTGGGATTCGGCGTGAAGGTAGCTGTCTGTGTGAGTTTTCTTCCTAAAAACTTTGTGCCCAAGTGTACCATCCTATTTCCTAGTTATAAGCACATCTAGGAAGGGTATGCTATTGTTATCTTCTAGTTCCATGGTGAATTTAATGTCTTCATAAATCCCATTGAGGTGCTCAAAGAATTTGTCCAGTTCTTCTTTTCCATGAGGCCATATGACGTTGGTGTCGTCCACATACCTTTTCCATCTGGATGGTTTGAGGGGGTATGTTTCAAGGGCATTTTTCTCAAATTTTTCCATGTAGAGGTTCGCTACAATTGGGGATAAAGGGGATCCCATGGCTACTCTGCTTGTTTGTTCGAAAAACTCTCCTTGGAAGCTGAAGAAAGTTGATTTTAGACACACTTATGCTAGTCTAGCTGTTTGCGGGTCTGCTACCTCCTTTATGACTTGAATGGCCTCATTCAACGGGATCTTAGTAAAAAGTGACACTACATCAAAGCTGATGAGCATATCCTTTGAATCAATTTTCTCCTCTTTTATGAGTTCCACAAAGTCTCTTGAGTCCTTGATGTAGGAGTCTGTTTTGCCGACTAGTGGTCTTAGGATTCCTGCCACGTATCTGGCTAGTTCATAGGTTGGGGAACCGATTGTGTTGACAATTGGTCTTAGAGGGGTTCCTTCTTTGTGGATCTTAGGGAGTCCATAAATTCTAGGGGTAATTTGGCAGCTTGGGGTTAATCCTTTTTTCATCCATTCGTCGAGGTTGGAGACTTTAATGGCCTTCTTGAGTTCTTTGATGACCATGGATATAGGGTTGTCGTCTAGCTTCTTGTAGCTACCAGTCGTGGTGAGATGCTCCATCATTTTTGTGTTGTAGTCTGTTTTGTTCATGACTACTGTAGTCCCTCCTTTATCAACTTTAAGAATTACAATGTTTTCATTGTTTCTCAGGTTCTTAATATCTTCTTGGTCCTTTTTGCTGATGTTATTTTTAGGTGGTTTTCCATTCCTGAGGACCATGGCGCATTCTTTCCTAATGGCATATTTATCTTCTTCATTGAGATTTTTAATGCTGTCTTCTATGCTGCAGACTATGTTTTCAACTGGGACGGTCTTCGAAGCAATGGAGAACCCTAATCCTTTCTTTAGGATATTAATTTCTTCCTTGCTAAGATCCAGGCTGGACAGGTTAACCACTTTCCTGTCATCGTTCGCTATGGATTTATCACTGTCATTGGCGTTATCTTTATTGCCTGCCGCGTCATCATTTGTTGTGGCTTTATCATTGTAATCGGCATTCTCTTTGTTGCCTGCCGCGTCCCTTTTTGTTGTTAGACCTCTTAATTTACGAGCGTGGTGTTCTACATCTTTGCGTCCTTCTCCGTCTACCTTCAACGCAGCGCTGGAATCCATTACTGTCCAGAGGTCATTACGAATTTCGTGCGCGAGCTGTAGGTGAAGTTTCATTGCATTTTTTGATAGAGCGTCCAGTGTTGTGCGCGCTCTCCTTAATTCTCCACGGACTAGGGCACGAATGAGCCATTCAAAGGCTTTGTGGTTCCATCTGCTACGAATTTTGTGACTGATGAGGGCAAAAATCGGGGTTAGGTTATTGTCTCTGCATTTTTTAAGGAAATTGAGATCAGCAGCTCGTCTAACAATTTTGATCCGTAGTTTTTCCAGTAAACGGAAATTGTTCCAAGTTTCCCTTCCGTACAAGGAAGATATTGCTGTTTTTAAGTTTCTGTGGTGAGGAGTTTCACATATGTTTTTCGGAAAATCCACAGTTGGTTTCATTTCGTCGTCGACGTTTCGAATCCGAAACATGATTCATTATCAGGACTAATCATCGAGTTAGAGCTAGCTGACGACGACGAAATGATACCAACTGTGGATTTTTCGAAAAACATATGTGAAAGATAATGCAACTGTGACAGAAGAACGATTACATTTTTCAGCCCTCCTTTGAAATCAAGATAAAGTTGGGAGGCTCCAAAGCATGGACAAAAAGAAACTCCATGTAATCCTCCACAGGGTCACAAAATAGGGGCCGAAACCCACTAGGTTGGTGACTGAAAATAAGCTACGTCCTGCAAATGCTCACCTATGGTTGAATGTCTGTGGCAAGCACATGTGAGTGGAAGGTTGATGCAAGCTGCTAACTCATTTCTTCTTTTTCTGCTCTGATAACCTCTTCTAGTTTCTAGCAAGAAAAATCCTTAAGTATATTGATGGATGGATCTTCCTCGTCTTCTTCAAGGCTCTCCCAAGGCTCAGAGTCATAATCGTCATACACAGGGGCCATGGGAAAGTTCTTCTCTTTATCATGTTGTTCAGTGTTTTCTACAGGCCTAGGATAGTTGGTTTCCTCATAATATTTTTCCTTAATGAATAGAGGATAAGGCTCTACTGTATGCTCTAGGAAATCCTGCATATCCAACTCAGAATCTGATTCAAAGTTGTCATACGTAGGTTGGCTTCTCCCTGGGTAAACTGATTGTGATGCAAGGATCTGTTGCTCTTCATCAGAATACTCATCAAATTCAGGTGAGAGAAAAACTCCTCCATCTTGTAAAACAAGAGCAATCTCTTGATTCTTCATTTCAATCCTAGGTGCAAACACCTCATGGAAAATCTCTTGAAGGAAAAGAGAAGGATCCTCTTCCACAACTATTTCTTCTTTTAAATCTGAGACAATATGTGTACCATGGGAGGAATATAATGCATCTATGACCGTGCAATCATCAGTGTTATCATCAATCATATTTGGAAGGCCTTCTCCTTGGGAAATAGAGAGGTAAAATATTTCATCCATAACTGCAAAATACTCTATTATATCTTCACTTTCTATTTCAATCAGAACTTCACTAGACTCATCACACGAGGAAGACTCTATCATTTGCTGGATGTGTGATGCAAATCTTTTACAACAGTCATCAAAAATAAGATGAGCTGAGTAAATATTCTTGTAATATGAATTGAAATCATCGTGAAAATCCTTCACAGAATGGATACTAGAAGCAGGGAAATATTGACACCATTCATGAGAATCTTCTTCTAAAGAAAATATAAACATCTTGATCAAGACATCCTCATGAAAGAAGCCATGTTCAAGCATGCATATATGAAATTTTAATAAGTTCTCACCAGGATGGTCATGCTTGCTTCCTCTAAATTTCAAAAGATATTCATCCCATTCAGGAACCATGGAAAAGCTCTGATTTTTGTCATCTTTGCTGGGATATCCATCAAAAGTTGTTTGTTCTTGGTCAGTATCCAACATCACTTCTCCATCATAAGTATGGATGCCAAGAACATCTATTTCCAAGACTAGAATATCCTCTGCATTTTCTTCGTAAGAGCGGTGAGCAAAATATGCCTTCAATTCCTATATTCTTGCAAAAAGTGATCATATTTGCTCCATCAACTCCTCTGGGGGATGTCCCTCATCCTCCCATCTTTCACAATAATGAACTATGTTCTGAATGCCATCTCTATAATCCTCACAACAATCATGGCATATTAACTCAGAGGAATAATACCGTTGACAGTGAGTATTGAAAGTTGCATGAAACTGCTCTAGGGAGGAGATGCTAGCAAGGGACAAGGAGTGATAACACTTATGAGCATCTCCCACTAATGATAACATGAACATATTCAATAATAAATCCTCATGATGTATCTCCCACCGATGCATGAGTTCATGAAACTCACCGATATGCTTGGTCAGGTTGTCATCTCTATGTTCTCTAAATATGGGGAAAAAATCACCCCACTCTTTTATAGTAGGAAAAACATTTGGAAAACCAGGAAAAACAAAGAAATTAAAACGAGCAAACCTTTGAGCCAAGATGGATTTCATCTGAAAATATGACTTCTTAAAACTGAGGAGTCGCCACTGGATTCTTTAATCATGGAGTCACCAGGTGAATGCTATGCAGTCTGAATGTCTCTAGTCTTTTTTCACCATCAAAGACCATATCTGATCATTGTCGTTCTCCCAGGAAACTTTTCAATATGGGACAATGTCTAAAATCCTTCTCAAAAAATATTCTCTGGGTCAACTTTAGGTGTGCTAGAGGTAGCCACAACTGAAAGAGTGGAGTCGCCAGGTGCAAGTCACAATCTCCAATGGTTTTGATATCTGATGAACCTTCAGAATTAAAATCTCTTTGTCATTCAATCGTAGGGAAAGGTATTCAATTCATTCCCCAACAACAACGCCATGAATATTATCACTGAGAATCACCCTCAGATTGCGGGAGGATAAGCCCAATACCCATCAGAGTTTTTGGTGGATGTTTGGTTTATATGAGTGGAGGTCATTGAACAAAACTCAATATATGATTGATGTTCAATACATAACTGGACAAGAAATGTATAGGGAAGTGAGGGCCACAACTAACTTCAGTCAGTGAATTGAGTTTAAGTGTGAGAAGAGGGAAGACTTAGTGGGAAAGGTGGACAAGATTGCTATAGGCGCCAGGCCTTCAAGCAACTTGGAAAATAAAAACTCAGAATCAAGATCACTCTTAAGCTCAAGGTTTAGACAATGAAATATGTCCAAACAACACAGTCATAACAATACAATGATCAAACCTACATCACCATGCAGCTACAACAACTCGACTGGATCCTCCATGCCCGAGCCATACAATGTAAGAGGGAAAAATATTGAAAGGAAGTTGACTAAAACTGGTCACGATACTGCTGCAATCAAACCTACATTACAACAGCATAACAACCCTTGACTGGATCCTCCATGCCCGAGTGTTTTAGCATAGTTTTTTACAAAGGGATGAAAAGAGGATGACTTCTATTAATCTGAAAGTCTCAAATATGATACATAACTAGAGAATAGTTTGGGAATAAAAAACATTACAAAATAGGGATCTCTACTCAACCAGTTGACAACGATAAAAAAATATCAGAACTATCTATTTATACTTAGAATAGTCCCTGACTATCAGGAGTATGATATGATCACTACATTCAAAGCATTGTGTTTGAGCAGTCTTCTGTCAGACTGAGCATGTATCCCTCTGTTAGACACGAGCTTAGATATGCATGGGTCTGCAGGAAAATTTGTCCACAGGGGTACTACGGGCTGACGGTTCAGTGCCCATGAATGTACCTTCCATGCCTTCCATTTATGGATTGAGCCGAGGTTTCAACCACTAACTCTATTTTCATTAATTGCCTTTTCTCGGGAACTCAATGAGATTAAATGCTCAGGGGGCGACCACGTGGTGCTCTTGGATAGGACACTATATAAACATGTGATTGAGGGGCGACCACGTGGTGCTCTTGGATAGGACACTATATAAACATGTGATTGAGGGGCTTCTTAAAAGTGGTTTGGGTTCAAACCTCTTTTGGGCCCGCAATCCACCACCTTTCGCCACGTAGCACTTTTGCCTTACCATGGTTTCAATTGCGGGACCGCTCAAGAAAATTATCGCCCAAGCATGTTGTGTCCCCGCAATGAAATGTGGTCGTAGATCTTGTCCCGACCTGAGATCTAGGTGCACCTGCTAGATTTGGTACCACTGCCAAGATTAACCACCCACCAACTTTTAGAATCCTCCAAATTGTGCCCTGGGGGGGACACTACTTTTGATGTTGAGCAATAACACCTTCTGGAGGATGATATGATGTGGTGGCCTCACATCACCAGATTTATGTGTCATGAAAGATAAGTGACACGTGTCACTAGCGAATGATATGCCCGCGACATCCTGGAGTGAGTGGCATGTGTCATTGCTGGGTAGGTGCCAGGTGTCACGACCGACGAGTGTGTAGTATCCTTGCTAACAGAACCCAAAACTTATTACATTTAAGCATAAAATTTATATCATAATATTTTTATTTTTTTTACAGTTTTATATTCAACAACTAACAAACTAATAGTTCATGGTTCAACAAATTATAATTGAGCAACCTTATATACAATTCATATATAAAATTAAACATACACAGCTTAGTAAAATAGTGAACCATCATATCGATAATGACATAAATACCTCTCAATGATGTTGTTTCCCCAACTCCGTCTGTCCTTGCTTCTCTGCCCAAAATTTGCCCAAAACTGAATCTTTCCTCCTTGCCAGCTAGGAACAAAGCCTCTCTAGATCCCTAGCTCCAGGATTCCGTAAGGATTACTGGCCCCTGAGCCCAAAACTCCCAGCAACCGATGCTCCCCTGTAACAGTCCACCAAACTCCAAACGAAAAAAATACAGTCCTCCAATCTCCCCAAAATAAAATGGTCCAATATAGTCTCCCCTCCTCCAAAAAAAATGCTTCCTCCCCCCAAAATCAAAAGTCCTTTGTCTCGAATGCCTCTGCCTCCTCATATCCCCCCATCCATTCACCGCCTCTCCATTCAATACCAACCACCTTATCTCTCCATTCAATGCCAACCATCCCTCAATACATTAAGTTTTCTATTAAATAAATTAAAATTTATTAAACTTTAATCCGTTACCCAAACATTAAATGAGTTAATTAAACTTCAAAGGACCACCACCTGAAGACATCACTAGATAACTATAGAAGATCAAACTTATGGAGTTTGTCGAGGGTCGTGTCAGTGAACGTGCCGAGGCATGACAAGGTGTTTTTCCTTAAGAGACTATGCGTCCACTTCAAAGGTGAAGACAACAATTTTTCAGTTGAGAGACAGTGCCTTGAACTAGTGGGGCAACCTGGAAAGGAAACTGCATCTTACCCCAGACACCGTATCTTGGGAACTTTTCGAGGAGAGGTTCTGAAGGAAATATCTACTAGATTTCTATGAGGAACAATAGGTGGGAGAATTTCATGCTCTAGTACAGGGAAACAAGACCGTAGAAGAATATGAGATCAGGTTTATGGAATTGGTCAAATATGTTTCATACATGGATAATGACCAACGACAAGCAGAACGCTTTGTCTATGGGTTAAACCCTAATATAAGGGCTATGGTGTGGATGTGGAAACTGTCTTCAGTAGCAGAAGCAATGGAAAATGTGCGTTATGCAGAGGAACACATGAACTTAAATGGAGGTACGAGACTGACCTTTCCGCATCGTCCTAGATTCATGTGGAAGGCCCCTAGGACATTTCCCAGGGGAGGGGGCTCAAAGCCACCTCCATATGGTAATAGAATCGCACCAAACATAGTAGCCGCAGGGATTTCAATGGCAGCAAGTGCAACATCCTGTTCATCACCAACGATGCAGGCAGGTCCACGACCATCTCAGGGAGCAACTAGTAGGGGCAGGGGTTCCAGGGGAAGGAACTCATTTCAGAGACAGTCACAGAATAGTGCCTAGGTTCAATATCATGTTACCTGTTGGGGATTTGGAGGACCCCATTACTAGCATGACTTCCCAGAGTTACAATCAGGATTTGTGCATAGAGAATGAAAGGCCCCGATGGGAAGAGCAAGTGGCAGCCACCAAATTTACGCAACGGTTAATAATCGCTAGGCAGAACATCAATCCATGGTGGTGGAGTCATCAAGTACGTTAAATCATATCAATGTTAAGATTTTATTTGATTCTGGTGCTACAGATAGTTTCATTTCACCATCTACATTAGAAAAGAGTGGGTTGGCAGCCTACGAGCATGATAACTTTAAACAAGTCGAGATGGCTTCAGGGGAAAACAAGTGGTAGGACCTAGCATTGATAATTGTCTAGTAGACCTGGGAGTGTGTACTACCAGGTTGATGGTATACGTTACTTCTCTAGGGGCGTATGACCTAATCATTGGAATGGATTGGTTAGAAGCCCATCGAGCTATGGTATATTTTTTCGCAAAAAGGGTGCTTTGTGTTGAAAACGAAGGAAGGCCAATAGAGATCCATGGTGTACGGAGAAAGGTGTCTCTATTCTTTATCTCAACTATGAAGGTTAAACAATGCATGAGGCAAGGGTGTCGACATTATGTCGTTGAAGCAGTGAATGAAAGGAAAGGACCCTCCTTAGATCAGTACCTAGTATTTCCAGAGTTTAAAGATGTTTTTTCGGACAAGTTACCAGGGTTACTTCCTGAGAGGGAGCTTGATTTTACTATTGAGCTAAAACTTGGTGCAGAACCAATTTCCAAGACTCCGTATCGGATGACAACGCCAGAAATTTGTGAGTTGCAGATGCAGTTGAAAGAGCTACTCGACTTAGGGCTAATAAGGCCTAGTGTCTCACCTTGGGGTGCACTAGTAATCTTTGTGAAGAAGAAGGATGGTTCCTTACGACTGTGCATAGATTACAGGGAATTTAACCATGCTACAGTGAAAAATAGGTACCCAATGCCACAAATAGATGATCTCTTTGATTAGATGAAAGGAGCAGCTTTACTCTCAAAGATTGATTTGCGATCAGGGTATCACCAGTTAAGGATTAAGGAAGGAGATATTCCTAAAACTTCCTTTCGAACTCGGTTTGGGTATTATGAGTTTGTTGTAGTACCTTTTGGATTGACCAATGCGCCAACAGTATTCATGAGCCTCATGAATGGTGTATTCTGGAAATACCTAGACCGCTTTGTACAAGTCTTTCTAGATGATATCCTCATCTATTCCAAGAATCAAACAGAACACGAGGAACACTTGCGAGTGGTGTTGTCTTTCCTTAGAGAGAACAAATTGTATGGGAAGTTGTCAAAGTGTTCCTTCTTCCAGAAAGAAATTCACTATTTAGGACATATCATTTCTAGTGAAGGAATCTCTGTGGACCCAGAAAAGGTAAAGGCCATTATGGAATGGCCAATGCCGAAAAATGCCCATGAGGTAAGAAGCTTCATGGGGCTAGCAGGTTATTATCGGATATTTGTGGAAGGGTTCTCTAAAATAGCGAAACCCATCACCACTTTGCAGTGCAAGGGGGTCAGGTATGATTGGACAGAAGAATGTGACAGTGCATTCATCGAACTTAGGAGGTTACTAACTAGTGTGCCAATTCTACGGGTGCCAGATATGGAAAAGGACTTCATAGTCTGCATGGATGCCTCAAAGCAAGGGTTGGGGGCCATGCTAATGTAGGATGGAGGAGTGATAGCTTATGCATCAAGGAAGTTGAAGAAACATGAAGATCTTTATGCTACTCATGATTTAGAGTTGGCAGTTGTAATGCTACTTTGAAATTTTGGAGGCACTATCTTGTGGGGCGAAACTTTGAGATCAAAATGGACCATCAAATTTTAAAACATCTCTTCACTCAAAGGGATCTGAATGCCAGGCAAAGGTGATGGAGTGAGTTTATGAGTGATTACGATTTTGGTATTTCATACATCAAAGGAAAGGAAAATGTGGTCGCGGATGCCTTGAGTAGGAGATCACATGTCTTCTCCTTGGTAACCTTAAAAGTCAATCTGAGGGAACGTGTGTTGACGCAACTCCTTGGAGATAGCTGGTATTTAAAGGTTACCTCAAACTTCCAGAGCGGGAGGCAATTAGTTGCAAAGTATGAAGGATATAGTCTGGAAGAAGATGAACTATTGAGATATCGAGGAAGGATGTACATCCCTGAAGATGGGGATATTCGAAGCATCATATTGAAGGAAGCCTATAGAGAACTTTATTTTGCGCATCTAGGTGTGAAGAAAATGTACGCAGACATGAGGAAGCTCTTCTTCTAGGTAGGAATGAAGCGCGATGTAGTCCATTTCATCACCAAGTGCCTATAGTGTCAACAAGTGAAATCAAACCACCATCACCCGTTAGGCCTCCTACAACCACATGACGTCCCTATGTCCAAGTGGGAAGTCATCTCTATGGATTTTGTTGTGGGGTTGCCGCTCACATCTCATAGACACAATGACATTCTTGTGATAGTTGATAAGTTAACCAAGAGTTCTCATTTTATTCCGGTTAGAGACACTTACGATGTCACTGATGTGGCACACGTGTTTGTAAGTGAGGTCATCCGTTTGCTAGGGCTACCTAAGAAGATCATTTTAGATAGGGACTCCAGATTCACTTCTAGGTTTTGGACAAGTTTGCAGTCAGCATTGGGGACTTAGTTGAACTTAAGCACAACTTATCATCCTGAAATAGATGGGCAAACTGAGAGAGTAAATCAAGTCATGGAAGACATGCTTAGGATGTACATAATGGATAATCAAACCCATTGGGAGAAGTACCTACCTTTGGTAGAGTTCTCCTACAATAACAGTTTTCATAGCTCCATCAGAATGCCACCCTACGAAGCTCTATATGGAAGGGCATGCAGAACGTCCTTGAGTTGGGATAGATTAGAAGACCGAGTAACAGTTGGGCCAGAATTGTTTCAAGAGATGGAGTAATAGGTGATTCAGATTAGGCAGAGACTAAAGGAAGCACAGGATAGAAAAAAAGTTATGGGGATGCACACAGGACTGATCGAAGTTATAAAGTGGGAGATCAGGTTTTCATTCATATTAGGCTTAATAAGAGTACAATTTGGTTCGAGAAGGGGACAAAGTTTTCACCTCGATCTATAGGACCGTTCAGAATCCAAGAGAAAATTGGACCCGTTGCCTATCGTCTCGTACTGCCACCCCACTTGCATAAAACTCATAATGTTTTTCGTGTATTTGTTCTACGTCATTATGTTGCTGATGAATCACATAAACTAAATTGGAAGGAATTGCAGGTATCGAATGCAAGAACCCTCACGGTAGAACCGTTACGCATATTGGACCGTAGATTCCGACAGCTCAGGAACTGTCTGGTAGATCAAGTTAAGGTCCAGTGGGACAAGTATAGTCCAGGATCTTCTACTTGGGAAGATGCCGAGACGTTACGAAGATATTTTCCCTCACTTTTTTTGACCACCTCGAGAATATGTTTCTCGAGGGTTGGGTGTATGTAACACCACCTTTTGACTTAGACAACCAGGATTACCTAAGGCCTAAACACCTTTATTTTCTATTCACATTGAAACTATTAAATGATACCTTTGAACTTTTATGACGTATGAACCTTTATGAATGTTTAAATGTATTTCAATAATGGTGGATATGATGCAATATATTGTGAGAACACAAATTTTATGAATGTTTAAATGTATTTGAATAATGATAGATATGATGCGATATATTGTGAGAATGTAAATTTTATGAATGTTTAAATATTATTGATGATGATGGATATGATGCAATATACTATGAGAACATAAATTTTATGAATGTTTAAATATGATTGATGATGATGGATATGATGCAATATATTGTGAGAATGTAAATTTTAAGAATGTTTAAATGTTATTGATGATGCTGGATATGATGCAATCTATTATGTGAATGATAATTCTATGAATGGGTAACGTTAATTGAATTATGGGATATTATGAGATCTATTTCTAACTTAAAAACTTTGATGTTAAAGTTGTTGGTACGGGGATACCGAATTGAGATTTTAGTTGTATGCAATTACATGATAATAATGCATAGATGTGTATGTGTTTGTGTTACAGACTAATCTGTAGGTCATTGGTCTATGAAATAGCCAAGGGATAATGATAACGAAAGTGGATGTCGTGACCACTGACCGAGAAACAATATGGTATGAATCTTTGTATGTTAAATTATATTGGTTTGGATGCATTGCTATGATATGTGGACCAGTGCAGTATTTCAGGTGGTGAGACTGCCCAAAACTGAATAGACGATGACAAAACTACCAACAACACGGTGCCACTGTATATTCCATTGTAGGGTGTGGACCCTAGTCCTATTAGGAGGGGTGGAGGCATTTCCCACTGTGTATCCTCTGAAACCTGAAGTCATGGGAGGATGGTGTTATCTCACACTCCCTTAGACATGTGATGATGACTGTCAGTTGCCTGCTGGGGAAGTTTGGTCAAGATAGTGACACTTTCGCTCACGGGTTCTATTTAGGTCAATATAGTTGACACTCCAAGATAGTCCAATAGAAAAAGGATAGGAATGGAAGATGGAAGTAAGTTAGGGAGGAAGGATGAGTAGAAATAGCTGAGAGTGTATGGAGATTTGTCTTATGGTGGAATTTATTGTTTTTCCTTTTGAAAAGAAAATGGGTATATATGAATATTCATAATTATGTAACTATACTACAATTGTCTAAATAACATTCTTGAGATAGATAATTGTAATTAAAGGATTTCACAAACATTTGATTGGTTTATTGTCTTTTATAAAATGAATAGTCTTGTTGAATGGATTGGATGCATATGGAAATTACTATAGAGATTATATTCATTGTTATTAATACATGCACGAGACTTGTATGTACTAGCTACACATGCATTTCTTGCACATGTACACTAGTATGTATGAGTTTTCTTGGCTTACTTACTAATAATGTCGGTTATTTGTTATGAATGTGTGAACCATGTTTCTTTTCCCTTGTATCATAAAATACTTTAACTTCGGGACAAAGTTTCCTGAAAGGTGGGTGTATGTAACAACCCTAGTTAAATAATTGCTTAAGGTTTATTAAGTTTAATTAATTAAACAATTAACTGTCCTAATGTGTATTAGTTAAATAATGATTATTTATTAATAATATTAACTAATTAATTAGTTATTTATTTATTGTTTAATGTATATTAATTAATTAATATTATTAATAAATAATCATTATTTAACTAATATACATTAGGAAAATTAATTATTTAATTAATTAAACATAATAAACCTTAAGAAATTATTTAACTAGGGTTGTTACAGAGAGTACCACACGTCTACAATAACGACTTCCACATATCCTCTTAAATCGATCACTGAGATCTCCTTCGGGTCTCTAGGATCTGGTAAAATCAAAACTCAAGCTTATTTTTTCCTCGAAGCAAAACATCTGGAGTTAAGGATTTGACAACGCGTGGCCTCCAGAATCTACGGCTGATATCCCTTCGTGGCTCTGAACTTTGGGAAAATCAAATCTCAAACCTCACTATCTTCTATCGCTTGCATCCAAAGCTAAGGATATGGCAATGCGTAGCCCCTGGATTTGGACGACCGAGATCCACTTCTGGTCTCCAGGATCTGGAAAATCAAAACTCAAATCTCACTTACCTTCTATGCTTTTACTCGGAGTTGTCGATCTATTGACGCGTGTCCTATTCAATCAACAGTTCTACTCCTGCTTCAAGACTTTGACCCCTTCAACCAGATGGACGACCCTTCTTCTCCCTTGTCAATCAATGATCAAAATCTCCTTTGGGTTTTCGAGCCTTACGCCCTTACTTTTCCTCCAGAGCTCTAGATCTGGCGTCGTGTGTCCATTTGGATTGGATGACCGAGACTTACTCCGAGACTTCGGGCTTCGATGCTTCATGAACTTGGCGCGTTTCTCATTTTAAAACTCCCGGAGTGACAAATCAGATGAAGCATGGATTTTGGATTTGAACGACCGAGATCTTCTTTAGGACTTTGGGCTCTAGAAAAATCAATTTTCAAACCTATCTTCCCCATGAAGCTCATTGATCTCCGTCGCGTGTCCCCGTTGATGGATGGTCCAGATTCACTTCGGTATTTTGGCATTTTGGGGCTTTGGGAGGCATTGTTGGTAAGATCAATGGTTCCCTACTAATTTTGACATCAATGGTCCACGATTACTTCGGGAGTTCGGGATTTGGCTCTTCGAAAGTTTTATACACTTCTCACTTCCAACCTCTTGAAGCTCATTCCCCCAAACACCTAGATCAGTTGACACATGTCCCTTTTCAGATCAACGACTCATCTTCGCTTTGGGCCTCGGGGGATTTTCATGATGCTATACTTCATGCAAATCTGAAACTCTAAATACTTGAGGGCCGCTAATCTGATTTTCCTGATTGGATCTCCATCATTGAAAGAGAAACTTGTTTTTTTTCTTGATTCGAGTCCATAACAGGCTGCTTTGAATTTTTTTCTTCGTGCTCATGGCTACGGACTGCGGCCCTTGACAACTATATGTGATAACACATGGGGCATAAGAATTTGATAGCACTAAGTCGGGACTCTATGGTGAGATAATTGGCTAAGTGTTGAAATGGACGGTGGTCGATCGGGCTCATGATGTGAAGATATAGATGGAGATAAGAATCTAGAAGTACGCTAACCCAACAACCCGCGACCAATCCAGGAGCTCGAGAAAGTCAAGTTCAAGTTTAAAGAGATTTTGTTTATATTTATTTAAAATGTATTCATATTAATGTATCTTAATAGATTATTTATGGTCCAAATGTAAACCATGTTCGAATTTGAAGGGTGTTTTTGGCTTGCAAATTTTTCTCAAACCCATAAGCAATAGAAGAAAAATATATGACTTAACATTTTGTATATGGAATCATATTCTGAAATATAGGAAGGTGCAATATATGCACAATATTAAACAGGAGCATGACCCCAACATGTATAGGGAAATGAGTTAATTTTAAAAAGAAATATAAAATTAGAAAAAAAAACACCAAACTTTAAAGATCACCATAGAACAACCTGAAATATTTATATTAAGATAAACTGGGTTACAAAATACATTTGAGAATATTTCCCAAAATAGTTTTCTTGGAATTGGTAAAAAAATATATAGTTTAGTACATATTCTATGAAATATAAATGTGTTTTCCATAATGACTAGGATTGGGGCTCCCACAAACTATAAATAAAAGATGTACAAGAATCAAGTTTGTAAAAAGAAGAAAATCAGCGATGGAAAACAACAAGATCTTCCAAGAAGAAATAGAAAATTGTTAGTCCTCGGTTAAATCTTTGTTAGAGCAACTAGATGAAGACATCGACAAACAAAAAATAATGTGATCAGTATCAACTTACTATGATGGTGTCCCATGCCTTGTCATTTTCTCATTGATGTCCTTTTATGGCTTTCCTCGACGGTTATGGGAACCGTGTGAAGCGTCCTTTGCCCTTCATTGGTAATCTTGTCAACGACCCTTTTGAACCACTCTTCTATGTAGCTCCTCATGGGCGCCATGTTGATTTCACGTCGGATTTTTATATTGAATAATTCACTTTCCAAGTCCCTTAGATAATAGAGAGGTTGTGCAATGCTTCTTGAATATCTTGGTTTTTAATCAAATAACCGACTAGCCAGTTTTTCATGTCATCTTCACCATATTCAAGAATGCCATATAAATTTTCAAATGACAGTCTTTTATAGATATGAACTTGATCATCAAATGATTGCTTGGTTAAAAACAATGAGTTGAATATCAAATTCGGATCTTGGACTTCATTGGTGCTGCCAGCTAGATCTATCTCAGTTAGCTTCTTAAATAGTTTGTCTCTTCTAGATATGCCCTAGCTACATTCTTGAACGATACCATTAAGGTTTTTTACCTTTTCTTTCCAGCATGCCTTTAGTTGGTCTATTCGATTCGGAGAAGGGAGATCCTCCTCTCTTCTTCTGAATTCTGTCATACTAGTAAATTTAACACCAAATGGTACAACTACAATGAGATAGAAACCTTCCTCTTTCTTGACATTTTCTTGCATATGCTCATGAAAATCATGCGCTCTTGTTCCAAAAGAGACCATACTCTTTGACATCTCCCAAGCTTATGTTATTAATTCCATTCTTCTCTTTATATTGTTTTCCACATAGACTCAGGCTGATGCGAGAACGCTTGTTGATCCTTTTAACTTTGTCGTAGGTGTGGTGGGCCCGATCATTTCCAAAGGAGTAGAAAATAGTGGAAGAGACATTAGAGCTCCCTCCAATTCTTTGATTTGCTCCTTTAACATGACGTTTTTTTCTTCAAGGCCGCTAATAGAGTTGTCCAGAGAATATCCAATTGCTCGGTGTATCTAGGAGATCTGGGAAGGGCGTATGTTCCATAGGTTGATCTATAAATGATATTTCCCTTTCTTATTCTTTACATATCTCTTTTCAATAACCAATTTTTTGGATTCGATGTAAAAAACAACGCTCTGAAATGCAAAAGACTCTTCTTCGTCCAAGGTATCGGTCCCAATTATTTCCATCTCAGGATTATGTGGAGCAGTGATGTCTAACTGGTCATCGTTGGGGAACATTTTGTCAATGTCAATTTCTAGTTCCATATATTCGAAGGAGATATCGTGGATATCAATTTCTCCCCTTGGTCCCTCTTGATATTGCACTATTGTTTTACATTTTTTTCTCGCGAGAAGTTTGTGAGAAATCTCTACTTTTCTGGAGGGAGGGTTCTTATATCCTCCTCCGCATGAAGAATTGTGTGTGACTTTCTTTCTTGGGTAGGCCGTTGGAGTACTGATCTGAGATGTTGTGGTCTTGGTTGTGGCGGTTGGGGATTGGGCACTTTTTTCAATCGAGCCTTTTCATTTTTGCTTGTACGAATCATTGGTGTTGAGTATTGTCTCAAGGTTTCCTGGTGTCATGAGAAGGACTTCCTGAGGCCTTATCTTTGTCTTCATTTAGGATACTGTTAGTGAAAGAACTGTTGAAACCGACAACCAATAGGTGTTCTACAAAAATATCATTAGGGTCGAACCCTTTTAATTTTTTAGCACATTTCAAATTGACGTTGTGGAAGTGGGCTGCGAAACCGTCAATCTTGTTCATATTCCTGACCATGAAATCCCCATCTTTCCAAGGCGGAGAGATGAAATGAATTTTTCTCTTTTCATCGAAAAATGCAATGAGTAGGTGTACTACCTTGCTATTTCAGCAAAAATCATTGTAGGAAATATGTGACATGGAAGGAAGCAAGGGTTTTGTTTGGACCCAAAAATCCTTATAACATTATAGTTCTCCATTTCTTCTAGTGTGCCCTTCCTATCCAGGAACTTGGACTCCTGGTCAGACAACCGGGAAACATACTTTTCAAATATCAATTCTTTAAAAACTGAAACAAAATCATTAAAGACTTTATAAAATTGTTGGGAGGCGCCATGTCTCCATAATATCTGGTACGAGAAGTTTATTGGGTCAAATTCGCCGTTTACCTTATTACACATAGATAATTCAGGGAATGGACAACAATTCACCACCGCGAAAATTAAATATGATGACATAAATAATTTATTTTGCCTTGTGTATTGCAATAACTGGGAAGAGATTTCAATGGAAGTCAAATTTCCCCAATGGAAGATGGCTTGTTCCTTCATCGTAAAATATAAAATATACAGAATCATCTGAGAGAAGTTGGTTGTATTTTCTTGTCCTGTTATCCTCGTGAAAATCCATGCAATTTTCCAGAAAGGGTTTTTAAATGCACTAACCTGTAATCTGGTCATGTCCCCGGAACCGACCGCTGGGTTCTCTAAGAACGTCGGCAAGAGGTTGAATTCATTATAATGCTTCTTTAAGAACTCTCTGTAATTCCCTCCCTTGAAAGTAGGCGTTGGGTCGGGAAGTCTTAACATCTTTTGAAATACTTGAGGCGATAGGGAGACTCAGGAATGGTTTCGCAACTGGATAATCTGCTGGTTCGGAATATAGTTTTTGGTGTAGCAGGTGACCAACTCCCTACAGTCAAAAAAATTGGGGACACAACATGCTCATGCAATTCCAGATGTCCAGATAACTTCCTTCTAGGAAGAAAGGGACAAGTACTAGTCATAAGTTCTGAACCACTGAAAACTCTGGTCCTTGCGCCCAAAAATATTCAGGGTATGTCCACAAAAATGTTGTTGAGCTGCAGCCATAAGGTGATGTGAATGTTCCTTTGCTCCTGATAGTATTTAAAATGGATGTTGGAGCATGATAATATAATCTCCTGTAAATCTTGCTTCAATGCATTTTAATGGGAGATGTCCTCGACCTTTTCTCCTATGAATGTCAATTTGTTTGATTTGTCTGGTGAGTTGTCACTAATAAAGGAATAATTATGTGCATTGGGAAGCATACAAAGGTGGGGGGGATGGACGAGAGCGAAAACTGCTTCAAAACGTTTGTGAACCTGGGAGCCTGGGAAGCCGTGAATCTGTGACAACATGAGGTGAAGAATCGACTAAGTATGGAAAGGTGGGGTATAATGCCTTAAAAAAGCTAAAGTAAATAACAATTTTTCCGAACTCAAGATCCACACACAAAAAAGAAAAATTCAGATGCCATAATATTGACCTCTGCCAATTCGATAATAGGGAGGTTTAGTTGATGGATCCAAATATTGCTCACTTGAGGTGATTGGGGTGCACGTGGGGTGCATGTGAGAAAAGATAATGTTTTGATGAAGATTTGTTTATATTGATACATGTGACAGTAGTTGTGTGATAGTATTTAGAATGAACATTGGAGGATGGTAATATAATCTCTCGTAAATATTTCTTTAATACATTTTAATGGGAGATGTCCTCGAGATTTTTTCTCATTAATGCCAATCTTTTCGAACCTGTGTGGTGAATTGTCACTAATAAAAGTGCAATCAATTTGCATTGGGGAAGTGTGTGAAGGTGGCAGGCAAATCAACTAAGTATGAAAAGAAGCAGACAGACTCATCGTAGGTAGAGTGAATCTTGTGAGTTCAAGGAGTTCAGGGTCAAATTGTAGATAACAAAATTTTTGGGTGCAAGATGTATATCACGGAACAAGGGGCATGAGAGTTTGATAGTGCCAATCCGGGAACTGGTGTCCAGAAACATTAACTATGGGAAAAACATTGTCATCTATGTAATATACTTGGACCTCAACAAAATCAGGTTCAAGTTAGAAGATAATTTGTTTATATTTACTTAAACACTGTTCATATTATTTTATTTTATTAGTATTTTTTGTGGCCCAAATGCAAACCATGTTCAAATTTGAAGGGTGGATCAACAATTTCATATGCAAGCATATTCTCAAATATCCCAAGTTGTAATATATGCACAATACTAAAGAGGGGCATCATATCAACACCTTTGTAGATGATAGTGGGCTAGCACAATATTACATTCTTTCTACGATCATGCCTTAAAAAAACTAAAATAACCAACAATTTTTTGCCAATTCAAGATTGACAAAAAGAAACTAATCAGATTCCATAATATTCTCCCATTAATGAATTTTAATGGGAGATGTCCTCGAGCTTTCTTCTTATTAATGCCAATATTTTTTAACATCTGTGGTGAGTTGTCACTAGTAAAATCATAATTAATGGAAATTGGGAAGGGGCGAAGGTGGTGAAGATGGAGGGGAGAGAAAAATGATTTGATACTTTTGTGAACTTGGGAGTCCGTGAACCCGCAAAAATTTGAAGAAACGACTAAGTATGGAAAGGCAGGGCGGTCAGAAAGAGTCATCGTAGGTAGAGTGAGGCTTGCAAATTTGAGTAGTATGTGGTCGAATTTTAGATCACCCAAGTTTTGGGTGCAAGATGTATACTACCTGAGAACCCACGACCATAAAATTGGCTAAGTAAGGAAATGAACAACAATCGGTTGGACTCGTGATGTCAAGATATAGATGGGTATAGAATTTCTCAATCCGCCACCCAAGAACCCACGAGAATAGAAATGCGACTAAGTATAGAAGAGGAAAAAGAAAGGGAGAAAATAACTTTATTCCTCACACAAGAAAACTTTGTCTGATAATTGTCAAGCGATAGAAACACATAAACTATGGGAAAAACATTCTTAGCCATGAAATATAGTTGGATCTCAATAGACCCTAGTTGAAGTAAAAAGAGATGTTGTTTATATCTATTTAATCAAGCTCGTAGGTAGATTGAGGCTTGCGAAGTCGAGGAGCCCGAGGTCGAATTGTAGATCACTGAATTTTTGGCTGCAAGATGTATACCCCGAACACAGGGCATGAGATTTCGATAGGGCCTATCTGGGAACCCACAGGCATAAAATTTTCTAAGTATGGAAATGAACAATGGTCGGTCAGACTCATGATGTGAAGATATAGATGGATATATAATTTATGACTCCACAACCCCCGAAACCCACAAGCATAGATATGTGACTAGGTATAGAACCAGAAACGGATAATAGAGGCGAAGAAGAAAAGGGAAAAATGGGCAAGTATAGAAGAGGAAAAGGAAAGGGAGAAAATAACTTTATGACTCATGCAAAAACACTTGGTATTAAGTATGGAAAGGCAGGGCGGTCAAATGGAGTTATCGTAGGTAAAGTTTTTGAGTTCGAGGAGTCCAGGTTCGAATTGTAGATCACCAAAGTTTTGGGTGAAAGATGTATACCCGAACATGGGGCATGAGAGTTCGATATCACCTACGCTGGAACCCATGGTGCAGATCCCCTTCTCTCCTAAGGGATGCCTGACCTCTCGGTCAACATCTTCAATTCTGGAGTTGGATGACTCTCTAAAACCTTGTTGGTCTCATTCTATATTAAACATAGGTCCTCTCGGCTCCCTGCGTATGCTTCACGATACTTGCGACCTTCTCTTTCACGTTCTGCAAAATCTCAGAGTTGGCGTTAGCACCTTTTCTCTTGGCCCCTCCTCATATGTGACCTTGGGCGATGAACTCATGCCTACACGTGATTTCGGGTGCACTCAAGAGTGGTTTGGGGTCAAACCACCCTGCAATTCACCCTGAGCCTCCACGCGTCTTTTTTCTAAAACCATGGTCTCGATTACAGCCCACCCTCAATCTCGTAAGGATCGAGAACTTTTTATCCCTATAATGTGAGATGACTATTGATCTCATGATCTTGACGGTGCTTTCGAATGGATGATCGATATCTATTTCTTGGGATCAATGCTTCATATCTTCTTCTCCCATATCGACAACTATGGTTGATTCAAAATTTTGGACTCCGTAATTCTCAAATCTCAAACCTTGGTTTCCTTTGTAGGGAAATATTTTGAAGCTGAAGATCTGCTGACACCTATCCCATTAAATCAATGGTTTTGATCTTGGCGGATCTCCAGACTTCGGGTTTCTCAAATCTCAAACTTTGCTCCCCTCGAAACACTCAAAATCCTGCCACGTGTCCTCTTGGATCACAGGGTGGGGATTTTCTTCGGACAATGTGACGATCGACGTTTTATTCGGGTCTTTACCCGGACTCCACATATTTGCGCCACGTGTCTTCCAGATCTAACAATTCAGATCTATTTCCAACAATCTAATGGCTGATGTCTACTTCATCTCTTAGGGCTTCGACGATCTTGAGTCTCAACCTCCTCCTTTGCCTTTTTCCCGAAGGCTTTGATCCGTCGCCACGTACCCTCTCTGGATCTGACGGTTGAGATTTACTTCGACTATCCAGCTCTCTGGGATCCAGGAGTTTCAAATCTCAAACCTCTTGACCATGAACTCCTGAAGTGATTCACCCCAGAGTTGTGGATCGTGCGCCACCTATTAGTATTGACGATGGATGGTCCCTGTTTACTTTGGGACTTCGGGACTTTGACTATTTTGCTCTCCTATGCAAGTTCAAAGGGCTTAACCTCCATGCACTTATCTCTGGATCCAACAACTGTTGGTCCTCGGTGCTCAGATCCATAGACTCAGATCTATGCTTCTCCCTGCACTTCCACTAATCACTAGACGTTGATATAACGATCCAGATTCCCTCCGCAACCGATCTAACGGTTGTTGTTGCTCCTCCTCCTGAGCTTTTGACTCTTTTGACTAAGAAAATTTTCTAAGTATTCAAAGGTCTCTACCTTTGAACCTTCTGTGATTCCATCTCTCGGACCTCGACTACACTTCTAAAAAGTGTTATCCCTTCTGAGCTTGGCCTTTGTGAAGTTTTTGACTTCCTGTGCACTCCTTGCGTTTCAAGGATTTTCGATAACTCAGACCCAAAGGATTTCTTAGAAATAAATTCTCCTCGCCCTCCCGGAATTCAACTTTTTCTCTATGCACACCTTGCAACATATTCTTACACAAGGTTTGAGTTCTTGCGGATGACTGTGCACACCTTGTAGCAGTCCCTTTACACTCCTTGCAAAGGGAAAGTTTTGTGCTATCTCTTCTGAGCTTCGAAACCGAAACAGATCCCGTGAACGCACTCCTTGCATTTTGTGTGCACACCTTGCACCCATTCGACAGAAGAGAAACAATTGAAACTTATACTAACATTCAAAGTTCCATCTACTCATAACGAAATTCATTCATTCATGAAAACACGATAACAGGGAATTGCAAACAATGTCCACACCATGCATTGGGTCAATTTTCCTCTGTTATCTTCATTCAAAATAAAAAAATGGCTACAACTATAATAAAAAAAACAACTAATATTCATAAATCTCCTACTAACTTGCATCTGCCTCATTTGGGAATACAAAACCTCTATTTATCTCAGAGGGTCCTTAGGGTTCCCCCCGACTACTTGTCTACTCCAAAACCTAACCTAACGACTATCTTAGTTCAGTCACATTCCAGAGAAGGAGTGGAAACTCCCACTTCACTCGCGATCGTTCAAGCATGCTTCAAAATATTTCCCAGTGTTGAGTTCAGGTGTGCTTCAAAATATTCATCGTAACTGCCAGCGTTGAGATTTTGAAAAGATTCCCAAGCATTGAGTGGTCTTGCTCTGCGTGCTCGCTAACAATGCTCCTGCATCATACTCCCCTTGACAAAAAATCATGGAATCCTGTCCATGATCTCCTGCACCAACTTTCCATGCTTTTGGATAGTAGCTTCATTTTCCCAACATGCATATTCTATTGGGTGTCCCTTCCACTTGATTAAATATTCAAAATAGGTCTTCCTCCTGGTATTTTTGCCAATCCTCTGATCAACGATCTTGTCCATCTATGGTTTTTCTGCTATAGGCATTTATTTCTCCCACTGCATCTTCTCTTGATCTTCTGATCCCTCTATGTCATCTTTCCTGTAAGGATACAGGTCTGAAATGTTGAATATGGGTGATATGCCCACATCATCTGGCAGCTCAATCTCATAGGCGTTTGCATCAAACTTCCTCAAGATCTTACATGGTACTATATTCTTCATCTTTAACTTGTTATATTCTCCCCTAGGGAACCTTTATTTCCTGAGATATGCCAGAACCTTATCTCCTACTGCAAATTGAAGTTCGATGTGATGTTGATCAACTCTGCGCTTGTACTATTGGTTAGAACTCTGCAACTATCCTCTGATTTGGCTATGGAGCTTATGCATTTCTGCAACAAAATATTATGCTCCAGCGCTACTGATATCACTTTGTTCTAGGTCCCTCAACTCATATACTCCCTTGGGTTGCATTCCATACAATATTTGGAATGGGCTCTTTCCAGTGCTCTTGTTTGGTGAGTCATTGTATGCAAATTCTTCTTGTGGAAGAATCTGATCCCACTGAATATTATACTTAGTGTCCAGACTCCTCAATAAGTTTCCCTAACTTATATTTACAAACTTAGTCTGCCCATATGTCTGAGGGTGATAAGATGAACTGAAGGACAAACATGTCCCGTATTTCTTCCATGACGTTCTCCAAAAGTGACCAAAAAATTTAGTGTCCCTATCAGAGACAATGCTTTTGGGTTGTTCATGAAGTCTCACAACTTCCTTGAAAAACAGATTTGCAACATGTGTTGCATCATTGGTCTTCTGGCATGGGATAAAGTGTGACATATTTGAA
Source organism: Picea engelmannii (assembly GCA_009831015.1). NCBI lineage: Eukaryota > Viridiplantae > Streptophyta > Pinopsida > Pinales > Pinaceae > Picea > Picea engelmannii. The sequence goes on from ML780105.1 coordinate 300,502, forward strand.
AATATATCCACCACCACAAATATGGATTCAAATCCTCTTTGCATTCTTGGCAGTCCCAACACAAAATACATGCTTATTGCATCCCAAGGCCTCTCTGGTATTAGAAATGGTTGATACAATCCAGTGTTCTGTATTTTTCCTTTTGCATGTTGGTAGATTCTACATCTGTTCAAAAAATTTATCACTTGTGTTCTCATACCTTGCCAATAGTATGAATTTCTCAACTGTGCAAATTTTTTATCATGCCCAAAATGTCCATCCAATCCTCCACTATGATTTTCCTTCAAAATGTTATCCCTCATTGAGCATTTTGGTATGCACACCCAATTTCCTTTGAACAAAAATTAATCTTGAATCATATACTCTTTTCACTGGATTTTGTCTCCCAGCACAGGATTTGCACATGCTTCATATGCTTCCTTGAAATCTGGATCATCACAATACATATCCTTAAGGTGTTCAAACCCCAAGGTCTTCACCCGAAATTCCTGCAGAATCAAACATCTCCTCCTTAATGCATCCGCAACTTTGTTAGCATTCCCAACAATATATTTTATGACAAAAGTAAAATTCTACATAAACTCAACCCATTTTGCATGCCTCTAATTCAATTTTTCTTTCCTAGTTATGAATTCTAAATCCTGGTTATTGCTATACAAGACAAATTCCAGTGGGAAAAGGTAATGTCTCCATTTCTTCAAGGCTTGGATTATGGCGTAAAACTCCTTATCATATGTGGATTATTTTCTCTTGGTCTCATTCAGCTTATCACTGAAATAGGCAACAACTCTATTATCTTGACTCAAAACTGCTCCAATTGCAATTCCACTTGCATCACATCTCACCTTAAATGTCTTTTCAAAATTTGGAAAGACCAGAATTGGTCATTCTATTATTTTCTCCTTCAGTATATTGAAGCTCCTTTCGGCCTCCTCTGTCCATTTAAAATACTTGTGCTTCTTCTTCATTGTGTCCATCATTGGTGCACAAATTCCACTAAAGTCTCTGATGAACTTCCTATAGAAACTTGCTAATCCATGGAAGCTCCTTACCTCTCTTTGGTGATGGAAATTGTTTGATTGCTTTCACATTCTCTGGATCCATCTTCAGTTCATTTGAAGAGATCACAAAACCCAAGTAAATGAGCTTCATCTTCGTAAAATAGGACTTCTTCAGATTTATCAATAGCTTCTCTGGTTGTAGTCTCCTCATCACTAGTGTCAATTGTCTCAAATGCTCCTCTTTAGTCTTGCTAAAGGTCAATATATCATTCAGATATACAATCACAAACTTGCCAATGAAATATTTGAGTATTTCATTCATCAACCTCATAACAGTACTCGGGGCATTTGTTAAGCCAAATGGCATAACAAGCCACTCATACAAACCTTCATTCATCTTAAAGGTTGTCTTCCACTCATCATTGTTGGCCCTTGACCAATGTTTGGATAAACTTGGTCATGTTTGACCAATTTTGGGACTTCAACAGGCTGGTCGAATGTGGAGCACCTAGACGAAGCGGAGATTGTGGGATCTTGACCCCCTTTTTAGGGATTTTTGGGTTAGGGATTATGTAATAGGTATGAGATGTTAGCCCATGTTTAGGCCCATTTTGTAATGTATAAATAGAAATATAGGTGATGTAAAGTAAGGGGGGAGGATAATTCTATGCTAAGTGCAAGTAATGTAAAGTAGTTGGATCTATGTGATCGAGTCAACTCTGTGCCTATTGTGTGTTGAGAACTTACAGAGCTAAGTGCAAGTGATTTTAAGAAGGCTCTGTGTTGTACCAAACTTAGGGAAGGAGGATCTAGTGAGGTGTGTGTAGATATCCTGTCATATGCGGAGTTGGGTTTGTGGCTCTATGCATGTAAGAATATTGACAGAAGACAATAAAGAAGAAGAAGAGTTGGTGGACGTAGCCCCACACTGGGGTGAACCACAGATATCATGTGTTGTGATTGCTTTGTGCATTATGGTTGATATGTTATTGATGTGATGCATTCTTAGTGTTGTAATCTATATTTTAGATGCTTTTGATGTAGTAGCTTAATGCTTAGTAATGTGAATGAATGCTAGATCTGATCTATTTCTATGTGCTAAGTTCTTGGATGTGTTAGATCTTGGTGAATATTGCGTTGTTCTGTAATTAGGGTTCTAACCTGTGATGTGAGTAAGGGTTGAATACTAAATGAATGTTAACTGCTAAGTGCTCTGTTAAATATTGTGATCACAGATCTGTGTCCTACCTAGGTTGTAGACACTTGAGTCCTGCAACCACCCCTACATCTACCTTGGGTGAGACTTCATCTGCTTAACAGGTGTTTCCAAAAGGGCCGATAGTTAGGGTTTTGTTGGTGCATTGTTGAAGCGTTGAACCCTGGGTCTGCCCCTGAGCCAACAAATGGTTCTGTTGTCGAGACCTAAAACTGTGATTGTTGGGAACTAAAGAAAAGAGAAAGCTATGTGTGTATATCTACTACTGTAGTGCACGATATTCTACTTGACTTGCGAAGCTCTGTGCTAAGAAAGGAATCAGATATGAAGAAAATAGGCAAGATCTTAAAATCTTAGTGATCTGATAAAGGTAAGATAAGTGGAAATTTTTGTTTCGAAGGAATGGATCTAGGTATGCTTGATAGATTTTGTCCTAGTATGAAAACTAGGGCACAGATAGAAGTAAGAATATTGTAAATGAATAGATCTGATAGAAGTAACGAAAGATATGTTATTCCTATGCATAGAAAGGATTTTTGGACTAATAAATGGATGCAAGATCCTAGAAATAATTTTTTACAGGTTCATTATTGTGATCCCAGTGCGTAGTACAGGAAAGGTTGGGGATCGTTTAAGAGAAAGAGAGGATTAAACCTTTGTTATAGTTCCAGAAGACTGGGACATCTTGCTAAGAAATTCCCTGGTAGAGGTCCTAGTTGTCTTTGTTGTAAAGATATGAATCATGAATTTATGTATTTTCCTAGAATGATTGCTAAAGTTGAAAAGATGAATGTGACACAAGAAAACCTTGAGAAAAACCAAGAAACTAAGAATATGCTAGAACACTAGAAAGAATCAGAGACTATATTATTACAGATGAAAGAAACATTGAATGATCTTAGAGACATCAATTTATCAGAGATCTTAAAAGAGAAGGACTGCTTAGAAACAAGAATAGGAGACTTCGACATAGACTGTGTTTTGGATGAGGAAACACAGGTGAATATCATGACAGAAATAACTTGGGAAAGTTTGGGAAAGCCTGTTATGGTTCCTTCATTAGGAGGAATAAGATTGTTTAAAGGAAAGATGATAACTCTATGTGGAAGACTTACCCAGATACCTATGATTTCTCATGGAGCATTGACAGAGAAATAATCTGAGGTCATTAAGTTTATTGAGAACATCGCCCCATTTTCTCTTTTAGTCGAAAGAACCTGGATTGAGAAAGATCATATCCGAAGGAAAGAAGAAGAGGAAGCTCTAGAATAGAAAAAGCAAGAACTAAGGGATTTCATGGCTAGGAGAATAGCGCATTTACTGCAAGAACAAGAGGACAAGTCAAAGCTACTCAAGGCCAGAGACCGGGCTATTGAAGTTGAAAGAACGAAGGTAGACTTGAAACACCTGTTCATACAAGAGAGTAGAGCACCTAGTCCAGAAAGAGAAGAAGTATTACGCTCAAACCCTGTGAAAGATATTCAACAGTGAGAAGTTACTATGCCAAGAGGAGATAAGAGGGACCTAGTGACCCAGATAATAGGAAATAAATATAGAAATCTCAACAAGAAGAAAGAAATGTTAGAAAAATTTCAAGAAGTTCCAGAGAGGACTTCGTAGAAAGAAGAATTACAGAATTTGAACTCCGTTGGAATAACAGAGCAACGTAGATTGGCACTTCACCATGGCGAAGAAATATGACCGTTGGAGGCATCCGGACCATTAGAACGATTCTCCAGAATGGATAGAAATGTAGTTTATGGACAGAAAGATCACCATTGGACTGTTGAGACCGCGCCATAATGGTTGGAATAACATTGATTGAGGCTTTTTGACCCATTGGAGGAATCCTCTACAACATTGTCTATTTATCCCATCGAATGTTTCACTAAGAACACTTTTGTGAATTGTGATCAATTGAACCCATAGAGAACCAAGTTCTTTTGCGCAGTTCTTATTGAGACCTCGTCATTCGTTCAGCTACCTTGGGTATTTGTTCATCGACCTGAGATATCTAATATCGAGTGTGCATGTCAGGTGACTTTAGTGCAGTAGAGAAATCTATCGAAGAGATCCTAATAGACCTCATGGCTGAGAAGGTCATGTATGTAGGCATACAAGCTTCATCAATGAGAGGATTGAAAGCCTCTCCATTGACTGCATGTCAATCTAGGCCCTCTATAACTGCAACCGAGAAACGAACCAAGCATCGTGATGACTTGGCGAACGCAAAGCTCATTCCATCTATCCTGCCCAATTATATCCTGCCTCTAGCTGGCATAGTTAGTCGTGACATTGTCCCAAGGGATTTCAACTACACATTGGTCACTGCGTACCTCCTGAAGGGAATACGCGTAGTTGGTTCACAGTTGGGACATATTCTGACATTGAAGATCAATGATTTTAACTTGGGAGATTGAAAGAACTATGGAATTCTCGCACCTCAAAAGTATTTGACCAAAAAAATGGAGAATAGGTCGAAGATAATCCCCTAATCGTGGACCATGGACATCGCGAGGTCCACCATCCTCAATGTAATGAAGATACCACATTTAGGCAGACATCAGGAGGTTAACGCATGCATTAAACTCCTCTCATCTTGCTACCATGAAGGTTATCTGTGGTTGGATAGATGCATCACTGTAGATCTGGCGTTGATCCATCGGATCACTAGACTAAGCATGCAAGGGATAGACCCACAAGAGTTTTACCCAAGGAAAGCTACAGATCGTGCCCTAGCGTAGTGAATCAAAGATGCATATGGTGATATGGAGAAGGGGAAGCGAGGCTACAAGGTAGCCTCCATCCAGAATGGCATAGTGCGCCTAGTCTTCCAGTTGATCACTAGTAACCTCATTAGGAAGAACAGACCAACGCAGGTCCCGGGGTTTGTTGTTGACCTTGCAGGAAAATCTATTGAAGGGATACAAATTAACTGGGAAAGCTACCTCATCAACCAGTTAGAGAAAGACTGTCATGAAGCTCAGGATCAGGGCTATGAATTCCATTTCAGTTGGCTATTAATCCTCATCACCTTCATTGCTTGGGAGATGCTAGAAGGAGTGACCTTCCCTGAAATTGAGTCGTCTGAACCACTAGCTGCGAAGTTCACTACGCTCTGGTATTTGAGTGACATGGAAAAAAAATGGCAATCAAATGAGGTGTTCCACACCTATTACTTGTAGCTAAATAGGGTTATTGAGTCCTTCCCTCACATGATGTTGAATACCCTACACAGATTGAGGCCCCTTGCAAAGTTCCACGCAGATAGACATTTCATTTATATCACTACGCGCAGAGACAAACATAAAGAAGATCTCCAATCCTACTATAAACTCATAGAGGAGGACATGGAAGAAATCACCAAGGAATGGCCTGCAAAGCTACTTATACCAGTCGACCATGCACAACTGTCCGACCTCGACCTCATTGGAAGTATTGTAGTTACTCATGAAGAGTATGATGCAACCAAAAGTAGCAAAAGGAAGAAGAAGCAATAATTACAGGAACTGAAGAGCACGTCCAAGGAAACTACACCAGAGTCTCTAGGAGGAGGAGGTGATGATGAAGTAGATCAGGAAGAAAATGAAGGGAAAGAATATAAACAGGAACAAGGTGAAGTGACACTGCCTAAGGATCCAATTTATGAGGCTGAGATGCCCAATAAAAGAAAGGGGTCCCCCATGAAACCTCCATCATGGAAGAAGTCAAAAGCTAGTAAGCCCAAGTTGCAGACTGTTCTCACAGTGGATGACATTGACCTCATCATCGCCTCTATATTAGATACCTCAGAGAATATTTTACAGTGCAATGAAGCAAAATAGGAGACCATGTATGAAAGGATTAAAGTAGAGCTGAAAGGGGTACAACAAGCCCTCCACTTCAGTCGCGCAGTGTCTACTATTCCATCTCCATCAGAAGGAACAGAGTTGGGAGATGAGCCTGCCCAACTATGCAAAATAGCAGATGCGACCGAAACTCGCCTTCGCTGTGTCCAGGAAGAAAAAGAATAGGCCACAAAGGCATTGAAGCAAGAAAAATAGGAAGCCATAGAGCAACGTTAGGTTGCAAAACAAGAAAAATATGACCTCTAGGCAAAGTTTCCAGAGGATAGAGTGCAGATCCAACAAGAGAAAGAATAGTTTCTTGTGGAGCAGATGGGAGTTAAAGAAGCAGTCACCAGAGCACATCACTCTATGATAGGCTTAGAATAGATGGAAGAAGAAACAAATGAGAGCCAGGTAGGAAAGCTTGTTGAAGCCATTTAGCAGCTTCAAGCGAGAATCACAGAACTGGAATTACAAGCAGTGCCAAGCACTCCACAGGAAGTGCGAGATCATAGAGAAGAAACTGCCCGGAGCATAATCTAGAGAATCAAGGCATTGGCCTGAGAATGCAAAAAACTCAGCAGTTGAAGGGAAAAGACCTATGAGTGCCTTGCATAGGACCAATAACTAAGGACATTGGAGTCATAGCTGTAGGAATAAAAGTAGCAAGCAACAACAATACAAGCGTAGTTGAAGCCACTATCATTGGTCGAGAGGATGAAAAGTTCCCAGGAATAGTGCACAGTTCAGAAACAAGTCCATGCCATCCAAAGCAAAATCATGGAAGTGACCCAGAGGCTCCATCTAGTGCAGAATGAAGCTTGCACACTTTTTGAGGAAATTGAAGGACAAGGTGAACAGCTAGAACAAGTGGTCACCATGGTAGAACAACTCTTGACATGACCTATGAACGATAAAGTTATTCAGGAGTCCACCGAGTAGGAGGCTTTGGCGAAGAACGAGGTCGAGGTAGTTCGATCCAAAATTGAGGCATTTGAGGCAGATTTACCTAGATCAGAGTGTCTCGGGATGAGTCACAGGTGAGCGTTGGGGGCTTGTTGTCCCTTGACCAAGTTTTGGAGAACCTTGGTCATGTTTGACCAATTTTGGGACTTCGATAGGCTGGTCGAAGGTGGATTCCCTAGGCGAAGCAGAGATCGTTGGATATTGACCCCCTTTTTAGGGATTTTTGGGTTAGGTCTTATGTAACGGGTATGGGATGTTGGCCCATGGGTTTTACCCATGTTTAGGATCATTTTGTAATGTATAAATAGAAGGCTAGGAAATGTAAAGTAAGGTGGGAGGATAATGTTGTGCTAAGTGAAAGTAATGTAAAGTAGTTGGATCTATGTGATCGAGTCATCTCTGTGCCTACTGTGTGTTGAGAAGTTGCAGAGCTAAATGCAAGTGATTGTAAGAAGGCTATGTGTTCTACCAAACTCGGGGAAGGAGGATCTGGCGAGGTGCATGCAGATCTCTTGTCCTGTGCAGAGTTGGGTTTGTGTCTCTGTGCATGTAAGAAGATTGATAGAAGACAATAAAGAAGAAGAAGAGTTGGTGGACGTATACCCACACTAGGGTGAACCACGTATATCCCCTGTTGTGATTGCTTTGTGCATTATGGTTGATATGTTATTTATGTGATGTATTCTTAGTGTTGTAATCTGTATGTTAGATGCTTCTGATGTAGTAGCTTAGTGCTTAGTAATGTGAATGAATTCTATATCTGATCTATTTCTATGTGCTAAGTACTTGGATGTGTTAGATCTTGTTTAATACTATGTTGTTTTGTAATTAGGGTTCTAACCTACAATGTGAGTAAGGGTTGAATACTAAATGAATTTTAACTGCTAAGTGCTCTGTTAAGTATTGTGATCATAGATCTGTGTCCCAACTACGTTGTAGACACTTGAGTCCTACAACCACCCCTGCCTATACCTTGGGTGAGTCTTCATATGCTTCGCATGTGTTACCAAAAGGGATGATAGTTAGGGTTTTGTTGGTGTGTTGTTGAAGAGTTGAACCATGGGTCTGCCCCTATTCCAACAATCACCTTCTCTCATTCTAATCTGGTGATATCCCCTTTTCAAATCTATTTTAGAAAATAAATTTTCTCCACTTAAACAGTCCATTAAATCATCCATTATTGATATAGGAAATATATACCTGATGGTCATCTTGTTAATGGATCTTGAGTCTGTACACATTCTCCATCCTTCATCCTTCTTTGGACTCAAAACAATTGGTATTGCACATGGAATCCAACTCTCTCTGACCAAACCCTTGTCTAACAATTCATGGACTTGGTGCTTCACTTCCTCATTCTCTCTAGGTGTCAATCTGTATGCTACATTTTTTGGCAGACTTTCTCCTAGTATCAAGTCAATATGGTGGTTGAAACTTATTATGGGTGGCAATGAGTTAGGCAACTCATCCACCACTATGTCAGCAAAATTATCCAACAATTCTTGAACTTCTTCAGGAAAATCATCCATTGAAGTACTTGTAAGGATAGCTCTAGGTTTACTCACCACAACGAACTGCATCTCCTGTTCTTTCTTGACTTCTTTCAAGAGTTCCTTCCCGCTCATGATAAGTATGATTGTACTGAATTCCTCTTTCACTCTCTTCTCCTCTATTAGAAACAACATGTGTGTTCTACCATTCTTTTCCAAGGCGTATGTATTCTTCCTCCCATCATGAATGAAATTACTACCAAACTATGGTGGTCTTCCCAAAAAAATATGGCATACATCCATGGTAATTATATCACATAGAATTTCATCTCTATATCCTCCTATTTTAAATTCAACCAAGCATTGTTTAGTAACCATTACCAGGTGTCCTTTCTGCAACCATGAGACTTTTTATGGCTTCATATGTGTAGTTGTCTCCAGCTCCCATTTCTCCATCATCCTTGTGGATACTAAGTTATCAGTGCTCCCACTATCAATTATCTCCTTGCATACTATGTCTTTGGTCTTCCAAGCTATTCTGAAGAGACTGTTCCTCTCAACTGTGTTTTCAACTTCTGCCTCTAGTTTTAAGAGGACCTTTCTCAACATCAGGGATTTTTGATCCTCTACTCCTTCTTCTTCAACATTCCTTCTTTGTGCTTCTGAAATGTGAGATTCACCCCCTCCTTATTTCTTTTTCTCGAGACATTCCCAAGACATGTGCCATGTCTTTCCAAAGGTATAGCATCTTACTTATTCTCCTTTGCTTCTTTCTCTTCCTCTATAAGAACTTCTTCCACCACCCTATCTTCCTTGGGAACTTCCTCCTCTTTCTGAGTGACTATGTGGTTTCTTAGTCTCGTCCTTAGACTTATGTGCCTTGTCATGGGTAAATCACTTGCGTTTGTTTGGGGCTGGGATTTTACCTCTTCCTTGCTGGATTTTTTTTTTGGCCAACTTGTCCTCTTCCTTCAGTGAAAACTGATAAGCATCCTCCACTCTCCTTACTGACATCATTTTGAGCTCATCCTGGATTTCATACCTTAGGCCATTTATATATCTGGAAAAAAATTCTTCATCTTTCTCTCTTTGTCCAGTTCTGATGTTCAGCTTGTAGAACTCCTCTGTGTAGTCCTTAAACGTCATACCCTTCTGTCTCCGGTTATGTAACTTCTTGAACAGATTGATCTGATAATATTTGGGAATGAACTTAGCCTTCAGCTTGGCTACCATTCTATCCCAATTCTTTATCTTTTGTTTGTCTTTGCTTCTCCTCTCAACCTGCAGTTCATCCCACCACAGTGTTGCATATCCTTTTAGCCTTGTGACAACATTTTTCACTCTTTTCTCTTCATCGACATCTTCATATTCAAAATATTTTTCCATGGATCTTATCCAATCCAACAACTCTTCAACATCTAAATTTCCTTCATACATTGCGACCTCTATCTTGGCTCTGGCTCCCAATCTAACAACTACTCTCAACAAGTGTTCTTCATAAACATCCTCTCATGCAGCTTCTTCGACTTCTACTTCTTCACTCTCTGCATTGCTGAGGTCTCCAGCATCAGGTGCTTGTCTCTGTGTTTCCTCCATCGCATCTAATCTTACACAAATATCTTGCATTTCCCTTTCTACAGTGTTACAGGTATGAACTAACTGAGAGGGGGGGGGTGAATCAGTTAGTGTAGATTATTAATAATTTCTCTCCTTTTCTA
>ML780105.1:327182-337558 GCA_009831015.1 Picea engelmannii
TCAAATAGAGGGGGCTTAGAGGCTGAAGTCCCTTCATGACTTGTCATGTTTAAGCTTACAGATCTACCTTTAAATAAAAGGAACAGTTCTGATACCAATTGTTGGAAATACTAAAACAACTGAGAGGGGGGGGGGTGAATCAGTTGTATGTGAGCTTAAACAATTTTAAGTCTGTTAAAACATTATTAATCTTTCTTCATGTGTTCATCAACAATATACAACATATGGACAGTAAAAGTAAAGACCATCAGTCACACATAAAGTACACATAGAAACAGATTTTCACGAGGAAACCCATAAAGGGAGAAAACCTCTTCTTCTTTGAAATGATAGGCAATCTTTTTTAGTTCTGTACATCATTTACAATTGAGCACCACTCCATGTGAGGCCGTTACCTCTGTTTTACAAGCTGCAACTTGTTTGAGAGCACCAACTCTCTGGTTTCTCTAGCACCCACTAGAGGGAAGCACCAACTCCCTGAATATTCCAGCACCAATTGGATGGAAGCACCAACTTCCTAAATGTTCCAGCACCAACTGGATGGAAGCACCAACTTCTAGTTACACAGGGTCCAACCTGTATAACATAGAACACTTGTTCTCCCTAGCACCACCCTGCCATTCTGGTTTCTCTGGATGCAACTAGATGGAAGCTACAACTTCCTGTGTTCAAGTTCCCACTTGAACCTTTGAGGACAACAGTCCTCCCGAGCACCTCCCAACCTCCCTATCATATTAAAATAATGAATACACAGACAATTTCCCAGATAAATCAATTCTTACCTTCCTTTCTCTGTTCTGTAAGTCTGATCTGTTCTGCTATTCTCCTCTTCGTTTTCTCTTGCTCTGCTATTCTGCTCTGCGTTCCATTTCACTCTGCACATCTGCTTCCTTTCCTACCACGCATCCTCTTCTGTATTCTTCCTTACTGTTTCACTCCTTTCCTCATCAGAATAGCTAACCGGACACAGTCTATTTCGTCTTCTTTTATACACACGGGCACAACGTTTCAACTTGCCAACTCCTTGGGCAAAATAACGACAACTGTCCAGCCAACCGAAACGCCAAATGATCGACAACTAATTTGCAATCATGAGTTTTACTAATGGATTTGTAACTGAAAGTGTTAAGTGTGTGTGGAAGAATAGTAACCCTCCGATCAATTCAAGCTTTATCCACACAGTTGGATAATCTATATTATTCTTTCCTTTTCAATCGGGTTTCGGCACTTTCAGTGTCGAGATGCACATGTACTTGGAAGCCCCGATTCTCCGATCCCCGATGTGCTCCTTTCCCAAGATTTAGCCCCTTCCAGATACATAATGGTCCATGTGACCTGCTATCACGTGACCGCCACAATACCTCTCGTCAGGGTTACATCTACGGTCCTGATCAACACTTGATCCTACGGCTCAGATCATTTCGCGATTTCGCATATCGCGAAATCGACATTCTTGATGCAATGAGTTCTTTTCCTCTCGAATTCGTGATTCGCGAAACTCCGATACAGACTTGAATCAACAGTCCAGATGCGATCTTTATTCACTAACTGTGATTAAATTGCGAAATCGCTCATTGCGAAATCGACATTCCTGATGTCAAGTGACTTTGTCATTTCAAAGTCCCGATCCCCGACGCCTCTCCATTGACTGGAATCAATGGTTCAGATTTAACCTTAATTTGACGGCTCAGATTACATTGCAATATCGCATATCGTGAAATCGACATTCCTTATGTCAAGTGACTTTGTCATTTCAAAGTCCTGATCCCAGATACTCTGCTGACGTCACACGTGGTTTGACACGTGTTAAATACTGCCACTTGTCACTCTGATTCGTGACTTACATGTGCCTGAAGTGTTGAATCTTCCTGACACCTGCCATTACCTGGTTATGCCACGTGTCCCTAGCTGACATGGTTTGCTATCGTAAGTTGGATCGACGGTCTAGATCGCATGTTGATCTGACGGTTCAGGATCAGTCGAGATTTCTTTCATCGCGATTTGGGGGTTTCTGTTGTAGTTGTTCACGGTACTCGTGAAACTCTGATTCCCGATTAGCCGATGAAACCCTCCTGCCGAGCTTCTCTCGATGGCGCTCGATCACTGCCACGCGTCCACACGAATGGACAGTCCAGATCCTGTCGGGATTTCACGACTGCTGTTGTCCCAATGCACACGACCTCGAGAACTCATATTTCCCGATGGCCGATATCCCGATGCCTGTCGGGACCTCTCTTCTTGCTCCCAAGGCTTATCTCCCTCACAGTTTCTGCAGATATGATGGCTGTCGGCGACCCTGCACCAAATCTAATGGCTCTCATTCTTTCAGGAAATTTGAATGATTCTCCATCACTACAACCACAACTGTACTTGCCATCAATGACAACCATTCGCTGATTCGCTGTCTGTTGCCAACACGCATTCGTTGTCTATTGCCAACATGCATTCGTTGTCTATGCAATATTTGCCAACACCTTGTACTATGATGGAGGTTTCACTTCTACTTGTTGATAGCTCTTGTGAACTAAAAAACATGTGGTGTAAATGACATAAACATATTTACCATGGCATAGCAGAATAAATAACTGCAGATATTTTTTTCATAAACATAGCAAGAGTGTAAGCTATGAATCCTTACCTTCGACATTGTTGTTGTGCTGATGTTTGCAACGGTTGACTACCCATGTCCATGTCACTTATGAAACAATGGCTATGAACATGCGTATATTGTTCATACTCTATATGGATGTGCATTAGGCATACACATTGTATTTGTTGTGGCACAACTGTAGCCATACCTTTTGGAAGATTGTACTCCAACTTTCTCAGTTGTGGCACATAAGGCTCCATCTTCGTGTTCAATTAGTCTGTTCTTTTTTCAATGTCACAATACAAAGAATAAAATGGACATGAAGAAAACATGCTACGTAGGAACACATGAAAAAAAGATGGAGTACAAATTTATTTATTTCAAGATAACGACACATAAAATACAATTGACATGAAGATAAGTTAATATATAGGAAGATATGTAGTATCTAAGGAAAAAAAAAACAGAAGAGTTGCAAACCAGTAGAACAAGTATAGAAAGAGTAAATGAAAAACAATTGGATATGGAATATAGGTAGAAGTATGCACCTTTGTATGCATTCTTCTACATTTCTAGTAAAGAATTCTTTGCCTTGTCCAGTTTTCCTGTTTGTTTGAGTGAAAGAAATTACAAAACAAAATGAACATGAACGTAAGTTGACATGTAAGGAAAAAACAAGGAATATGTACATACACTAAATAAAATAGAATAAAAGGAATAGAGTAACAGATAGTGTTTGAAGGATGTACCATTTGTTTTTTCTTCATCCATGTATGTGTATATATAAAAAATTGGGTAAATTTTTTTTGTGTCCAAAATCAATTACAAACCAGGGGAAAATAAGAAGTTGGATTATTTGGTTTTCTGCAACAAGCTAGACAGATATGCTTTGAAACATAGAAATATGATTTTGCAATATGTTTGATGTATATTTCATAATTCAAGTGCAATACCAATTGTATCATGATTAGACCAATATGTGTCTAAGATAAAGACGTTGTATTGAGAAATGGGCACATTCGACCATACATGGTCAATAAGTGTGTTTTGTACATGGTTTATCTTGTCCAAAAGAAACCGAAGACTGTATTTGCACATGTAGTTTTCCACTTTTTTTTTTCTAGCATTATTTTGTAGCATGTCAATATTGAAGTCTCCTACAATGACAATGGTTTTGTTCATATGTAATTTCTCTAATGCATTGGAAAGATCATTTAGTATGTTGGAGAATGTTGCATGCGGAGCAACATAGAGATTTAGTATTGCAATTTCTGATCCATGGAGAATTACTTTTGCGAGCACCATCTCAACATTGTTTTCTTTGAAATGCATATGCTCCAAAATTGTTACATGTTTTTTCACTAATATCATCACCCCATGTGTAATGTAACTCGATATGCAATTGTGATTTAGAAATTGCTTATTTTTCATGCATAATGTCATGTATGTTTCCTACAAGCACAAAATATCGGATTTCATTGTGTCATACTCATTGAGTATATCATCCATGTGTGCATGTAGGTTGGACGTGTTAAGTGAGAGAATTGATACATATGAGTTTGTTTGTATGGATTGGTAATCATACTGTAGATGCCACTTTGCGATCGTCCTAAGGCATTGTATCTCAATATCAACTTTGTGTTTGAATTTGAAGTTATGTTTTGTAAGAGAACTTAGTAAATACAATTACTCTATACTTCTGACATGGGACAGTGATGTGTATACAAGTCCATGTATTTGAATTCCAACAGGGTCAAATGCAACACTATCAAGTTTAATTGAAAACTATTTTTGAATCTTCATTCGACCTGTCTTTGTCGATGTCGATATTGGTTTTTATATTCGCAAGATAGGTGTCCAATCGTGTGCAATATTTGAATTATATAGATAAGCCAACTTGTTTGCTTGTTGGTGGCCTATATGCGGTTCATGGAACTTAATCTAGAGGACATAAACTTTTTTTGTTTTGGTATAGCCTTTGAGTATTCCATCTGCACCATTTACCAAGCCATCCTGTGAATCATAGTTGCAGGCATATATTTCAACCAACATGTCTAATTTCAGCACAAGTTACAAAGGCAAAGTGGTTGTATGTTCACGACGTGGTACATTTCCATGGTTGTGTTCTTCGAGGTCAATTGAATTGATGATGATATCATCACCAGGCATGAGAAATATCATGTGCCTGTTATGCATGGAAAAATCCCTATTCGTGTAGAAAAAGTAAGGGAAGGTTGGTTCTATTTGTGCAGGTCACATGCACCTTGAATTGATATATGTTAAGTCATCATGTGTTTGGTTGTTTGTCCGCATTCTATTCACAATTGCAGTAAATTTCTCATCTAGCTGGTGCATTGTAGTATGTGATTCAAATCATTTTATATTGTCTTTCTAGAATTCATGCGTCATTATTTGCATATTGACCGTAGGTTGTTCAAATATCAAAGAATCTTGGATGGGTTGCACCTGGTAAAGATCCCCACAGAATATCATGTAAATGTTTCCAAAGTATTTGGTGTGCACATGTTTTATGTTTCTTAGTCAGTTGTCAATGGAATACAAGAAGCGAATTCCAATCAAAGTTGCATCATCTATGAAGACAAGTTATAGTTTGTCATACATCTTAGACAATGTATCTAACATTTCCTTGTTGAGTGGAAGAAACTGTGACTTGTTAAAAGGCATAAAAAATGTTTCTATGGATCAGAGGAATTATTTAACAGGATCATAGGAATTGTTTGAATCATAGATTCATATAAGAATTTGGAATAGTTCTTTCATTGTGAATATCTTGCTTGTTCCGGCCCCGCCTATAAGGAACAAGTGCACAGGAGTGTGTGTGTTCAAGCATTTTTTAATCGCAATGTCCTTTAGAATTGTTTGTTGTTCTCGATTCAACAGACGTCTAACTCTATGGTATTCATTATTTTCAATAAGGAAAGGATGTTTTGTGGCTTGAAAACCAAGATTGATACATTTTTCAATGTCGGTTGCTCGAGGTTGAGGAAAATCTTCTTGCAAGTCATAGGACTCGAAGAGAGTTCTAGTTGTTTTACGGTTTGTGAGTGTCTCGTCACCATTGTCAGGGCTTTCTAGTTCATTAACTGCACTTTCTAGATCACCCCATGTTGGATTAACATTGTATGTAAATCTAGATTCATTGATTTGTACTATAGTCTCAGAGACAATATACGCAGCTTCCCATGTAGGGAAGTTATTTTTTAATGTGTTTTCATTGTTATCAAACAAAACGTATAACATTGGTTTTTCTCTACAATAGTTTTCATAGTCAGTATGTTTGTTGTATTTGAAAAAGCGTATTACAAAGGGTTTCTTTCTTTTTGATATGGGTGCACCATTTTTTTTGTAATGCAATACGAACTCTTCTTAGAAGATATGCTTAATAGAATATGGATGCTAGAGGTAATAACCAATAATAGAGTGACATAGTACGTACTTTGAATTGTCAGGCTCGTGTTCTAGCAAAGATAGTAGTGTAAGCACAAATGTTTGTTTCTCAAGTGGATATGTGTTTATGAAGACACATTTCCTTGAACTACAATTGAGGGGCAGGGAAAGTGCAATGTGGAATTCTTGTTGAGCAGACATTTGTTGAAGATTAAGTAGTGTATTTCCAAGCGTACATATCATTTGCATAGCATCAATATGACTTCTTTCATGTTCTTTGTGTATTCTTCTGAATGCACTTGTCATAGATTTGTCAACCTTTGTCATATACGAGGTACAATATGATGCTGCAACATATGCATTCAAGACATACTACGCATCTGTATTTTCATTCCACATAACTGACATGTCCTTGGAGAAACTGTTGTTCCAAATATGGGAAAGTTTTCGTTTAAGGAAAACTGTTGGTTGTTTAAGTGTACATTGTATGGCTTGGATGTACTCATCTTCTATTAGATTTAGCTCTATCAACAATTCGTCCAAGCTCATTAACTCATCAAAGTCTCGTTGTTCTAGAAATGCAAACAAGGATTTATATTTCTCAATAACAACATTTTCCTCTAAACTAAGTGGCTCTATGATTCTTGTTGTTCTCATTGGCGGCATAGTGAAGTTGTATCTGCAATGTGAATTTTTTCATTTTTTACAGTTTTTTGTATGATAATGTCTAGGAACTTTGTCAAGTTCTAGATCCAAATGATATGTGTTTCATGTTATGTATTTTTCCACAAATTTCTCGATCTGTGAGTTGTTTTCATTTCCATAGACCAATGCACCCTCTATCCACAACAGTGCATGGTGATTCTCACTCGCCCTATTCTTGAACTCAGTCACAAAAAAGTAGTCTGATATTTTCTCGAAAAATGTTTTATCATGGCATATCAATTGCCTCAAAGAATTTATTCTATCTCTATAGTAGCGAGTACATGTCACTGGGTCTTTTCTTATGAGGTAGTTAATGCCACCATTTTCTAGTGTATCAATTTGTTTTTTCCTTTTTTTGTTCTTATACAATGCATACAATGTAGCCACCAATGGATCCTAGTGATGCTTTGCACTTGTAAATGTGATGAAAAATATTGGTGGTCCCAATTGTCGGATCATTACAAAAATTGTTTTCTTGTTTTGTTGCAAATAGTCAGGAGAGATGCAAATGTTTTTGAAATCTATGTATCCAATATCAAATTTCAATATTTTTTCTAGTTTTTCTTTGTAATTGACATCTTTGGCCAATAACTTTCTTCCTTGTAGCTGTCCTTTTCTTATTTGCACCCACATGCAAGACAACACTTGCTCCATTATTATGCACATTATTTTGAAAAACAAATTTGTTATGTGATAGGAGAAGTCATCGCTTGAATGTATAAGTTCCAATTGAACTATTTTATGGTACCTAAATTGTTCTGTAATGTCACTAGGACGTGGATATCCATAGAATATTCCAAGGGGACATTTCCCATCAGCAGGTGCAATTTCGACAATCTTGTCTTGCAAGTCATGAATGCGCTATGAGTCAATGAATCCATGTATCAATGTTTAAGCAAGTCTTTGATTTTCCGATTCATCACTTGTATCAAATTCACTAGCAATCTTGGGAGTCTGTGTAGAGTTTTCATCCCCTTCTCTAAGAACATTGTTCCAGTTCTCATTTATACAAATGTTATGTGCTTTGTACAGGGCCCTGGAACATAATTCTTTTAATGATCTCATGACAACATGCACATGCACTTTACCTGTCTGGTATGCATTCTTGTATTGCAAGCGTCTTTTAAGAGCTACAACAATTTTCATTGTATTGCTAATGAATTGTGGCAAGGATTTTTGCACAACATCTAGTTGGACATGTACATTAATAATTAACCCTGTTAAGCCCATTTGGGGTCGTTTGTAGCCCCAGGGTCTAATTTGTGCAAATGCAATTCACAGAGACACACGTCTCTCTTCAAGTTATGTAAGTGCACTAACATATGGTAGTGGTGTATTACATATTATTTGGTCAGGCATTGCAAAGTGTGGCGGTTTTCTATTTTCAAGTGATCGTTTGCACGAAAGACAAATATTGCCACAGGACAATGTTTTATCATTTAGTGTCAAGCCGAAGTATTCTGCTTCCAAATCAGGCGTGAAAGACTTAGTGTTTTTTGTGAAATTCAATTGATCCCAAATTGCACATGCAATGGAAGGAGTGTCTTTAATTTGTTTCATATAGATCTCTTTTGCATTTTTCTTCCCTAGGGAAGTATGCGTAGAAAGTGTTTGTTGGTTTTCATTGGTAGCAGTGTATGGTGTTGGATCTAGCCCACGAAATGTGATTTTTTCCTCTCGGTCAATACCATGACCATTGTGGGATATGTGGTCATACCTGTTTCTCTCACATATATTTTTTTTCAAGATGTGGTAGGTTAACTTATGCTTGCCACTGGAAACTAGTTTCACTTGTTGACAAGCCATGTTGGAGGTGGAATCGACATTTCTTATGAGAATTGCATCCTCACCATATCGATGATGCAAACTATGATGTTATTTTTCATTCGACATGTGATGTTTGTGTTGTGCACGAACAATTTTTTTTAGGTTGTGATATGTGAGTTTATGTTTAGAAGGAAGCATACCAATGTATTTTTCTCTCTCATGTATGACCTTTTTCAAGTTGTGATAAGTTAGTATACTTTTTTTGTTCAAGGTATGGATGAACTCATGACAACTGGGATGAGTTTCATTATAATTAAATAGCATGTGACACTTATGCAGATTCGATGCGGTTTGGGTGGCATTGAGACTGGATCCTGAACTGGTAGTATTTCTTATACTACCAATGTATTTTTTTCTCTCACGTATGACCTTTTTCAAGTTGTGATAAGTTAGTCTACTTTTTTTGTTCAAGGTCTGGATGACCTCATGACAACTGGGATGAGTTTCATTCTGATTAAATAGAATGAGATGCTTATGCATATTCGATGCAGTTTGGGTGGCATTGACACTAGATCCTGAACTGGCAGTATTTCCTATACTACCAATGTATTTTTTCTCTCACGTATGAACTTTTTCAAGTTGTGATAAGTTAGTCTACGTTTTTTGTTTAATCTCTGTATGGACTCATCACAACTAGGACGATTTTCATTCTCATTAAATAGCATGGGACACGTATGTAGATTCGATGTGGTTTGGGTGTCATGGACAGTGGACCCTGAACTAGTAGTATTTCTCATCAAAGGTTGATAATGGATATGTGGTGTATATGTTTTCAATGAGATTATGTCAATTGTTCGATCGTAGTTTGAATCAATACAACAAGAATGGACAGTACCATTCGACAGGGCCAACCAGACCTAGATATTTACTCTGAATATGATATATAGTCGTCGCAAACAAAATCTTCCACCCTCTACATTTCCTTTCTCATATGGAAGTGCCATGTTTACAAGGTATTGTTTCCAACTTCCAATTGTCAGTATACTTTCTAGGAGATATGGTAAAAGGTGTTTATGCTAGCAGCTAAAAGCTTGTTGGTTTTCGACTATAATTGCATTGCAAAAGGATTATACAATGTAAATCCGTAGCGACTGCACATCGAACTATGTTTCTACCAAATAGAAAATTTCATTGAACAAACTATCCCCACAACTAGATGCAACAGTTATCGCTATGTGCAAGCCATGGGAGTGTATACGATGCATAATTCGTTTCCAATGTGATTCAAGGTATTTTCAAATGAGGGAAAAGTAAATATGAGGTCCTCCAAGATTGCATATGAATAATTTTCTATAGATTAGTGGTTCATAATGACCACTGACAGGATTGGCATCATGGAACAAGATGCAACATGGATCACTAGATGCAGTTTTATTGAATAATAGATATCTTGTTTTTTTGTCAATGACCATATTCCAATTGATATATTCAACCACTTGGACAACCACCATATAAAAAATGTATCTCCCCAAAGTCCCCTCTCATGTGCAGGCATAATTGTAGATGCAAACAACTGCATCTTTGAAAAATACATAGTGACATCATGTATTCCATGCAACTGGCAAAGAAAATCAGATGCCAATTCATATTGATATGACTCCAATACCTCATCATCGCCATTTTTTAAATAGCCCAAGAAATAGTATATCAATCTATTGTGCAGGTCAGTCGAGGAATAACGAAAATGCAATAGAAATTGAAATGCATCAAAGAGGCAATCTCCTACAATAAACATGAATGCATCCAATCTAAAAATCCCATTGCTATGCAATACCTGGTCAATGATGTCATGTACAATGGAGTTTGTATCTATTTCATAGGACTCAACATCTATTACTTGATTCAT
>ML780105.1:337704-406560 GCA_009831015.1 Picea engelmannii
TATATATATATATATATATATATATATATATATATAAGTGCGGAACTGCATACCAATTCCGCTATGTATCCTTCAACCTTATTCCTGTCAAATTCAATCCCCCTAGTCGCTACAACATATTACAAACAAACAAACACACAGTGAATAGTGAACCGAACAGAAGAGACAACACAAATGAAATAACACTATAAATTTGCTCAGCACAAAGATCGAATATTCAAGGCATATCATTTTTTAACCTATTCCACGCGTGCATCCTATAACCATTTTAGTGGCAGAAGATGCTTTGCAAGACATAAAGGACAACACAAAATCAACAGGTGGACAAGGTTTTTGATTCAGAGAATAAAAGCATGCCCTGTCACAAGGTCTTGGCAGATGCTTTCCCCATAATGAAAACTCTGAATTCATTTTCTAAACCCATTTGCATTCCTATTTTAGAAAGAGCTATGGCACAATATCCAAGATGTGGAAGTTGGCATATGTGATTGGAAGGGAACAACCTGGAAAAAATGAACCAAACGTATGGTTTCCAGGAATAGAAAATATGAGGAGAACATTTGATTTTCTTTTGTATATTTCACTGTGGCTGCAACAGATGTGGGTTATGTGTCCAACATCGACATTCAAAGGGGAACAAAACGTTTTGGAAGGGAACAAACTAGGGAAAATGCACCAAACGTATGGTTTCCAGGAACATAAAATATGAGGAGAAAATTTGATTTCTTTTTTTATATTTCATTGTGGCTGCAACAGATGTGGGTTTTGTGTCCATCATCGAAATTCAAAGGAGAAAAAGACATTTTGGAAGGGAACAGAGTGGGAAAAATGCACCAAACGTATGGTTTTTAGGACCAGGAAAAATGAGGAGAAAAATTTGATTTTCTTTTTTATATTTCACGATGGCTGCAACAAAGGTGGGTTTTATATAGAAAATTGATGTTCAAGAACAAAGACAAGATTTTGGTCGTAGCAGTCACACAAAATATGTTCTGCGGGAGGATTTTGACCCAGGGATTCCTAGTATTGAAAATTCTTGCTTGCAAGCTGTAAATAGAAAACAACAAATAAGGAATAGCAACGAAACCATGACACTGAAACTTACCCTTGAACGAGCAATGATAGAAGCACAACTCCAAACCACGCAAACTGC
This sequence comes from Picea engelmannii, assembly GCA_009831015.1. Taxonomy (NCBI): domain Eukaryota; kingdom Viridiplantae; phylum Streptophyta; class Pinopsida; order Pinales; family Pinaceae; genus Picea; species Picea engelmannii. Next base: position 338,858 of record ML780105.1, read on the forward strand.
AAAAATAGGTCCAACTATGGATGCAGGACCCCAACCTTGCAAAGTTGAAGTAAACAAGAGCAAGCAGGGAACACCAAACTAGTGAACAAGCACCAAGAGGTCCAACCGCAGCTGTAGGACCTCAACTTTGCAAATTTGAATCAAACAACAACAAGAAACATCGAATGAACCAACGAACAAGCATCAACTAGTGAACCAGTAATGTCGGTGAAGAACAATATTGCCCAAATTCACTATAGACAACATTGTATCCAAAAATCAGAGGAATTTGTATTGTAACACGCCTATTGAGTAAACATTTAAGGCTGTGAGGCCTGTTAGGTAAACACTTAAGGTTCTCAGAACCGTCAAAGGGCCTCACACTATGCAAACATGTAATAAATAATGCAGTGTCGTAGGCCTATTTATGTATGCAATAATGAAAGTGCCTCTCTAAGTACGCAATAATAAAGAAAAATAAATAATAATAATAGTAACATTAGTTCGAACAATGAAGACTCTGCAAAAGACAATTACTCAGAGGACAAAGTAATATGAAGTCAACTAATAAAAAACTAACTATCCATGCTCAAAACTTTTGATATCTAAACATTTCAATATGAATAGTACAAATTCAAAAAGGTCGTAGATGATAAAAACTTTGGATATGCCAACATACAAAACATTGGGAATAGCGAAGCTGGCAATAATACCTCAAATATATTATCCAATGAGATCATGACATATAAAGGTTTTTTTATTATATAAAAAATAATGTTTTTAGTTATGTAGTTCGAACAATAGAGATTATGCAAAAATGTGTCGTCAAATGACAAACTAATTTAAAGTCTACGAATTATCGATCGCTATAGTCCCTCTACGCTTTCGGCAGTGACTAATAATACATGTGCCCAATTGCTATCCTTGTCAAATTGAATGCATAATTACATAATCAAGTGTAAAATAAAGTGCAAGTAATTTTCTAACATAAATTGATTTCAATTTTCATTCTCTATATGATAAATTGATTTCAATTTTCCATTTTCTTAATGGATGTTTATTTCGAAGAAATTCAGTATTCATTTATTCTACTAAATATATAGTTATAAAATAATAATATTTATTTAATTTATATATTCATTAAATTTAGTGAACATTTATATAAAGCTCAGTTAATATTCTATTTTTTGAATATTTTGTGGATATGTTTTTTACATCAGGTTTACTCATAATTTGGTCAAATATTTAAAAGAATTGTTGAAATTGCATAATAAAAGATTTTCTAAGTGCAAACTCCATTTATGCATTTGAAAAATGCAATTTAATAAATGAAAAATTGTAATTTTACCAACAAATGCCTAGCAATTCTGGTGAAAAGTACAATGTTTAGACTTATCATTTCTAATGGAGTGTAATTAATTCAACATGATAACTTTGATTTGCACAAGTTTATATCATTGAAAGATATTTGATAGTAGTTGATGCCTATCACAAATGATTATAGTGGCCAAATATTTAGAAGAATCGCATATTTTAATTGTTGAGATGAGTGCAAAATTCATTTATGCATTCAAAAATGAAATTTAAGAAATGAAAGTTTGTAATTTCACCTATAAATATATAGCAGATTATCGCCAAAAGTAGAATGTTTAGACTTTTCCTTTCTAATGGTGTAATTAATTCTCCAAGATAACTTTGATTTGCAAGATTTTATATATTTGAAAGATATTTGATAGTAGTTTATGCCTATCACAAATTATTATTAGAAGAATTGCATAATAGGAGTTTTTATGAGTGCAAAATCCATTTATGCATTCAAAAATGCAATTCAAGAAATGAAAAGTTGTAATTTTACCAACAAATACAGAGCATATTATGTTGAAAAGTAGAACGTTTAAACTTGTTCTTTATAATGGAATGTAATTAATTCTCCAATATAACTTTGATTTGCACAATTTTAAATATTTAAAATATATTTAATAGTAGTTGATCCTATCACAAATGATTATAATTTTGAATTATTTGACCTCATAATCTACACTATGAATTACAAAAAAATGTTTAAATGAATTACTTGGCCTAATAATAACAAAAATTATTATTATTATTATTTTGTATGGTAAACAATAAATCTATATTTTAATTAATTAATATACAAATTAAGATAATAATGATAAATTGTTTTGTTACTATTAAAAACTAATGAACAAAACAAAACGGATAATGAATAAACCACAATATTTTTGAAATGATTTTTCTTAAAAGAAAATGTTGCTTCCAATTTAAGTTAGACATTCCCATTTAGTTGGGGGTACATGTTCTCATTGTAATTCTAGAAATATTGTCTTGCAATTATGGTTTCTCTCTTTCTTTTGAGACATGAGTGTTGTTGGAGTTACTTCACACACACCTAGGAATTATTTTTCCTAAGGTTATTCATTTTTTATTAGTCATAATTAGTCATTATCCAGTCTCCTATATTTTAGGGGGGAATATTCCACCTGGAGAATATTCTCTTTCAGTTGAAACTTCAGTTTGACGAGTTGAGTTGAGTTTAGATGTTGCATTGGTTTTGTCACCATGAAACATTGGGATCATCACCAACTCACTACTCTTTGTTCAGTCAGTTAACTAAAGACTAGTTGACTAGTTAACTCAGCTAGGTGGCAATTCACTCCCATAACTGCCTGAGAGACTAGACTAGGTGGTAGTTTACTCTTGTAACTGCTGGTGTGTGTCCATATCAATCTAGACCACCACTATGGCTCATTAGTTACTCATGTATCCTATATCTATTGTAAATTATTCACTCTTTGAGTGTGGAATATGGTTAATGAGAATTCTTCCATTCTTTCTCTCTTGCTTCTTCTTTCTCAATTTCTCTCTACAAATGTGTATGGTATTTTCTAGCTAGATCTATTCTTTGTAGGTTCAACACATTTACATGGTATCAAAGCCGATAGACTGCTAAGCAAAATCTATACCAAATAAAATTTTGCAGGTACAAAAGATTGAAGACAACAAAATGATGGATTATTCACCGGAAATACTTCTCATGCCTCATAACTATTTGGAATGGAAGCCAAAAAAATTTTTTTTGCTAAGATGCAAAAGCTTATACCAAATAACCATGGCAATGGAAGTAGAGCCTGATTCTTTCGATGAGAAAAATGACTTTCTCAATAGACAAGATATGGCCATAGGAAGTATCGACATGTCTGTTTCTCCCGAATTTTTCCATCAAGTATATGAAGAATCACAAGGATCAAATCCAAATGAATTATGGACCATATTGGAGGTTCTATTTGGGAATAAAGAACATTGTGAAGATTTCATGCAGGAGGTCGAACAGATAGAGCCAGAAGAGAAGCCATCAAAAGATCAAGTTTCTTATTATGAAGAGTCTTCTACAAAAAAAATTGCAGAAATTTGTATTCCATTAATTGAATATGATGTCTACTCCATTTAAGATTTATTTTCTGAAATTCATGTGGAATATATATGTCATGCATCTTAGGAGTCACATGTAGACACTTTTGCATGCACCATGCATGCATCTCAGGAGTCAAAAATGGAGCCGTGCACATCAGATGAAATTATGATATTTTTTGAGAAACATTTATAGAAACAAATTGGATATTTGAATTCCTCTCGAGAAAATATCCAATTTCAAAAAAACAATCATCCGAAACGGAGTCCGGAAAGTGAAGTTATGATCGTTTTAAAATCAACAAAATTTCAGCATTTTTCTGGAAATGCCCGCACGGTTTTCAAAATTTCATCCAAAATTTATTTGGATATTTTTCATTGCAAGAAGATAAAGTAGATATGTGTGGACATATCCATGGTGCATATACTTCATCAGATCCGTGCAAACATCTACATCTTCAACAAAATCTTCAACGAGCACAAACTTGCACAGTTGCGAGGTCTTCTTGGAGTGAAGGACAGGGTTGCTTAGCAACTGTTTTTTGTTCCTTCTTATTTTTTATTTTATGCATTGCAATTTGAAGGGGGGGTTGTTCCCATGAGTTTTTCCCTCTTTACTCATTTAGTTCACTGTATCTTTTGTATTTGGGTACCTAACATGACCTCGTAGCCGGGACCCATTCTTTATTTTCACCATAGTGATGTTCAGGGGGGTGTTGGAGTTACTTCACACACACCTAGGATTTATTTTTCCTAAGGTCATTCCTTTTTTATTAGTCATAATTAGTCATTATCCAGTCTCCTATATTTTAGGGGAGAATATTCTAGTTGGAGAATATTCTCTTTCAGTTGACACTTCAGTTTGACTTGTTGAGTTGAGTTTAGATGTTGCATTGGTTTTGTCACCATGCAACATTGATATCATCACCAACTCACTACTCTTTGTTCAGTCAATTAACTGAAGAATAATAGACTAGTTAACTCAACTAGGTGGCAGTTCCCTCTCGTAACTGCTTGAGAGACTAGACTAGGTCGCAGTTTACTCTTGCAATTGCTGATGTGTGTCCAGATCAATTTAGACCACCACTATGGCTCATTAGTTACTCATGTATCATATATATATTGTAAATTATTCACTCTTTAAGTGTGGAATATGGTTAATGAGAATTATTCCATTCTTTCTATCTTGCTTCTTCTTTCTCAATTTCTCTCTACAAATGTGTGTAGTATTTTCTAGCTAGATCTATTCTATGCAGGTTCAACACATTTACAAGTGTTCTAAAATATAAGGTAAAGATTTGTTTCTCCATTGTATAGTATTAATGAAATTTTAGCTTCCAATTTAGTTGGAAGTATGTTTTCATTGTAATTTTAGAAATATTATTTTGAGGATAGTCACTTCCAATTTAAGTTCACATTCCAATTTAGTTGAAGGTATATTCTATAAATATTATTTTGAGGATAGTCTCTGTTTCAATTTAAGTTGATATTCATATTTATTTGGAGGTATGCTTTCATTGTAATTTAAGAAATATTATTTTGTAATTTATGAGTTCTCTTTTTCTTTTGAGACATGAAAGTTCTAAAATATAATGAAAGTTTTTTTTTCCATTGTATAGTATTAAGGATAGGAAGAGCAAGAGACAAAGGGCTAAAGGAGTAGTGGTGAAAGTATTTTCCATTTTAGGTTTACTAGTTCTTGATATCTCGTTTTCATATATTTGTTTTTATTATTTGAGTGGCTTTGTTATGTAACATTTTATTTTGAAGATGAACTTTTCTCTTCTTTTGTTTACTTAATTGTTTCTTTGTTTTTGGTTAAGAAATTTGTTTAATTGTTTATTTGTTCTTGGTTAAGAAAGGGCATTATATGCAATCTAAAATAACATAGGTGGCTAAGAAAAATAATTCTAACATAACATAGGTGGATAGATGAGGTAATTGTTTCTTTGTTCTTGGTTAAGAAGATTATTAAATTGTTTCTTTGTTCTTGAATAAAAAAGGCCATTCTATGCAATCTAACATAACATAGGTGGCTAAGAAAGGGCATTATAACATAATATAGGTGGATAGATGAGTTCCCTTTTATACATACATTTGTTGGGAACCCTTTTGCACATCATACTTTGTAGTAAAATAGGATTTTTGTAAAGTGGTTTCTCATGTTTCTGCAATAGTAGGCACTTTTTTGTTGCATCTAGTTCTTTGTAATAAAAGGGCTCTTCACATAGTGTTTTCTTGTGACTACAAAAAAAATCCCTAATATTTTATCATGTTAGAGACCTAACCCCTCACATATGTAGAATAATATATTTCCATGTAATAAAGGTCAATATTAATAAGGCCTAGCAATAAGGAAGAATAAGTCCAATGTAATAAGACTTAATAAAAGCTTCAACTTCTAGAAGGATCTTCCTCTAGATGGTTATTTTCATAGACATATTTAGTATAAATAGGTAGCAATAAGGAAGAATAAGTCCAATGTAAGAAGACCTAATAGAAGCTTCAACTTCTAGAAGGATCTTCCTCTAGATGGTTATTTTCATAGACATATTTAGTATAAATAGGAGTCAAGGATATGAGAACTTTTGTCTTGGGTATTATTGTAATAGAGATCTTCTTTGCTGGAGGTTGCCCCCTTGAAGAGGCAAGTGAACATTGTTCTCAGTAATCAAGGTGTTCTTTCTAGTATTATTCTGACATCATTTTGGTATTATTGTGTGTTGTTCTAGTTATATTTTTTTTCATCTGCCATTTCTAGCTATTTATTTTTGGCCTGCATACTTTTTATATATGGAATATTACAAGTGGTATCATAGCACCTTCCTCGGTAGAAAATTGTTCATTAATTTTTTTCAGCGTAGAGATGTATTGAAGTGTCTTTAAGCTACAGAGATATGTCGTTACGTGCATAAACCTACGGTCAAGGATTCATACAAATAGGAAATACAAGTGGTACTTAAGAACACATATGTTGACTACCCTTGTAACCCCTTTTGGTACCCCTTTGAGTGGTAGTGCATCAGGCAACACCTGTATACAAATCAACCTAGATCTCTTGAATCCCTCCATAGATAAATTGATCAGTTTCCTGACTGCTATAGTGCCACCAAAAATAGCACTCAGAAAGATACTCTCTAGTACCTGGGTAGTCAGGTAGTACGGCTAAGGGCATGGTCTAGCCTCCTTATTTTGTGCCCTGAGATATTGGGCCGAGTACTACCGTTGGACCCCGCACGTATATCAGAGAGCTATAGCACAAGGCAAACCCTTATCTGTAGAACCCTTGAATACATAACCCTTGGGACAAAAACAAAAACAAAACAAACAAGATCTATTGCGGTGCAACTATGTCTTCTGCATTCGAGTTGCAAAATTACTACACATTTCTTCTTGTTAAGAATTTGGGAATTTCATTAGTACAATATTCTTTCTCTCTCCATCCTTATCGCATTCATGCCTATCATTTTTCAACAATTTTTTTTCTTGTGCACCCAACCCCCTTCCAACACCCTTATTTGGGCTTTACCCCATTGCATTCAACTCGTCTCCCTGATCATTGTGCTACACTTCACCCATAACCCATTTTCCATCTGGTCCCACCCGCCCCTTTTCGTGTTCCCTTGTCATCATGGCCCATACCCGTAGCCAAGACTTGGAAGCTCACTTCACTACCTTGCACTCTAATTTCACAGAAACCCAACAAGAAGTGCGACAACTCAGTTCCAATATTTCCACCATCAATAAAAATATGCATTCCTACATCACCTCCTCAATCGCGGAACTCAAACAAGAGATCAAACAAGACATTACTACCCAGCTTTAATCTGTCACTACAATGATCTATGCCAAGCTCCATATCCCTATAGATATTCTCTTATCTAACCCACCTTTGCATATCGAAGGTGAAACCTCCTCTCATTCCCAGAATTTTCAGCCCCATCACTTTCAATGTGACCTACACCTTCTGCGTGTGGATGTGACCAAATTTGATGGATTGGATCCCACTGGCTAGGAAACTCAACTAGAACATTATTTCTCTTTGTATGGAATTACAGGTGAGTTGGCCAAACTCCAGTATGGTGTTCTCCATCTAGATCAAGAACAATGGAAATGGTGGCAATGGAGAAAAAATTCCCACCAAGGGTATGTGGCTTGGACACACTTTGCGGCAGAGATTTATGAACTCTTTAACACTAACACCAACCATTTAGGCCATTTGACAAATTTGAAACAATATAGCACCGTGGAAGACTTTATAGTTTCTTTTGCGAGATTGGATTTTCATACAGAGGGCATGTCTGATGCTTTTTTCCAAGAATGTTTTCTCAGTGGCCTTAAGGATGATATTCATGCTCATGTCCTTATGGATCGAACTTAGAGTTGGGTGGTGTTGGCAGCCAATTCACATTTTTCTTCATTGTCTTATAAGCTGTCTACACCCATGTTTTGCAAACATCAATTTTTTCGTCGCAATTTTCAAATAAACGACATTTTTTCTTTTGCGACATTTGCATATTTACCTTCGTTTTGTTTTCACGACTATAAGCATGAAAACTTCGTCTTTCGAAGTCTCATTGAAATCATTATTTGAACTGTCATCATCCTTCTTGTCAATATGTCTATTGCGCTTATATTTTCTCTTCTCGTTATCCAATTGGCAAGATCTTTTGATTGTTACTCATGCTTCGATTGATTGTGTAATTTGGTTCTATTGAGTTTGCAATGCATTGGCATTTGGATTTGCATTTTATTTGACTTACTTGAACATTGGTTTCATGAAGATGCATAGGGGTTATGATTAAATCTTTTATATATATCTTTTAATATAATGCCTATGTTCTTGTTTTCAAAACTATTGGCACTTTGATTATATGAAAACCCATTGGTACATTGATTAAACTATTGATTATATGAGCTGACATATTGGCGCATAGTTGATTTTGGTTTTGATTTATATGTCGGGTGTTTAAAACTATGGCATAACGTTTGTGCGCATTGGTTTGTACATTGATTTCATTAGTCGGCCAAGTGAAATGCCTATTGAATTATGCTATAATGGATTGAACAGCTATGTAAGTCGGCGGTTGTACTTTGGCAATAACTTTTTTGCATGGCAGAGATAAGCTCCACCACCTTCGCACGATGGCATTTATGCCTATCCCTTATCCTCGTTCACTTCTGTTAGCTCGGGTAGCTCTACTCCTGTGTGTGCTATGACCCAAACCCGCGGCTTACCATGTGCTCGGCTCCATGGCACCAGTCGTGCGAATCGAGCCAAACGACAACCAAGCCTTGTTAATGTTTTATAATGCCCGCAAAGACTTGCAGGAAAATGAATGGCTCACCTTCATACAACGATTCGAGGGTTTTAACCTCTGTGTTGCAAGACAATTCGCTCTTACATTTGATGGCTGTAGAGCCAAGGTGGGTGACACCCAGTTGGAAATCGATGAGAAATTTATCAGCTCTGCTACAGGGTTACCCTCCTCAGGACAGCGTTGGTTCAAAAATTGTAAGGTCGAGGAGGTGCCATGAACACTACTGTTCACTTCCCGAAAGGTCACCTCTTGTGACAGAGGTATGCCCATCTCTGCACTTAAACCAGGATGGCATGATACTTTGGTGGTAGTCAAACAGTTCGTGACCTATGAAGGTCGATAAAGACTCATTTTCCTCTACCACCTACGTTTGTTAATGAATTTTATGGGATACTCATTGAATATGCCCTTTTACTTTCAGCGCAGCCTATATAAAATGTCTAAAAGGTTTAAACGATAGAAGGTTGACAGTATCCTGTTCCACTATGGGCTTATTAAACTTATCATTGTGCATCACTTGAGTTTACACGGTGATAGTTGGAGGGTTTTCATCGCCTGAAATGGTTTCGATGACACAGACCCTGTCCAGGTTGACAAATCTGTGGTGAGTGAAACCAAGGCCGAGCTACCTGTGCCCTTCCATATCCTACTGCCTCCTCCTAAACCCTCGATCGACCGTAAGGTTGACTTACCCGATGTTATAACTAAGAAGTTTGAGACTATTAAGAAGCCTGGGAGAAAAAAGCCCAAGGTAAACCCTACTGCTAATGCCAAAGGAAAAAGGAATGCCTGGCTCATTTCGAGAATGGCTAGAAATAATCCTAAACCCTCTGCTGAGCGAGACCCTATCGTCCTTAGTGAGGATTCAAATTCTGACGTAGAATGTTTCTTAGCCAGTTAGTATCCTTACTCACAGGGTTTATGCCCTGAACCACCTTACGATTTCGTGACAAATCTTCCCCCCTGCCTGAGAAACGATCCTAGCTACCCTAGTATCAAATTGCCTCGCGAAACCCTCAGCAATATGACCAAACCCTCGCCTGCTCTTCCAAAGCCCACACAGTCATCCTGTGACCAACGTGATTTATGGTTGGAATGATACTACATTGACGTTCCAATACTCCAATCAAAAATTCAATCACTGGAAGATCAAATTGCAGTATTGACCAATCAAAGAGACCAACCCCAAGCATCTGATAAGAAGCAGAAGACAACCAACTCCATCCTTTTCAAGAATGTTGAATCGGCCACTGCCGTTGTCAACTCCAAATTATTGTGATCAAGCCATCTGCTCGTCATACAGGTATAATTTTGATATCATTCTAGTTGTGTGAATGATTAGGGTTGATATAATGATTTCAATTTTGTTTTCGGATAGCTCTGTGTATATTCTGAAATGGGTCTGACATTGAGTGTTTATCCTGTACATTGTTTTTCTTTGCTAAAAATAAATGAAATTTCAGTTTGGATATACGATTTGCTTATTCCTAGTTTAACCATTGATAGATTCTTATCAGATTTGAATGGTTTTCGTTTGGATTTGATTCATTAGTTGTCTGATTGAGTTAACAAAACTGGCAGTTTTCTTTCGATCGAATTCGTTGTGAATACGATCATGTTTGGATTTGATTTCGTTATGGTTTGTATACTGTGATTGGCAAACGATTTCAATAAGTTTGGTTGTTACGATCTTGTAATATACTGTGTCATATAATTTTTCAAATCGGGAATACCACTCTGTTCAATCTAATTTGGAAAGAACGACTCTGTTTTTATAAAACAATGCTCTCATTTAAGCTTGTGCAAATGCGCCCAAATTATGGAATGGATTTGATTCATGACAACCATGCTAAACCCCAGCCAATTAATTCGCTTGATTGGATTGTTGTCAATTCGATCATTTTCATGAGTTAGATTCGTATCAGTAATGAATGCTCTGTTTGATTTTGATTTATAAAATGAGTTGGTTATATCCAGATCCACGATTAGTATATATGTTAAATTCGGTTATAATTCGTTTGAAATGAACGATTTCGTTCAATGCCAATCGAGTTTGTTTGCCCAATTTGCAATAACAAATTACGAATTCTGTTGCCAACCAATCGATCCTGTTATGATTTTATTTGAATTGATTTTCGTGCCAGTTTGAATTGATCTATTCACGGTATGAAATCATTTGCTATGACAATACAGTTATGCACTCGTGTTGGTTTAATTCGCTTATGGTATAAATTGTTTGCTATGTCGTTACAGCTATAACGATTGGAAAATGATTTTGTTTGGATTCGATCGTATCTCTTGTTTAACCATTACCTACTATTTGTTTGATCATATTGATTTCAATTGGATATCAAACGATTTTACAACTGTTGGATTATGATTTTGTTCACCCAACTTATGATAACAATCAAAATAGAGTACACCTATATCTGTATTCGGTTGGATGATTTTGATCCTGTTTGATTTCGAATAGTATAATAATTTCAAACTAAATGATTCGTTTTCAAATAGATATTGGATTTTAATTGAATTTAATTCTTTAAAAGATTTTTAATCAATCTTAATGTTGATTCTGTGTCTTATTTAGACTAGCTACGAAATCAGAGGATTCTGTAGCTAGTCTATAGAATTAGATTTTTATTGTTTTATTAATAAAATATCCCTTTAACTTGTGCATTTTTGGCCTGTTTCAGGTAAATTCGAATTGCATGGGACATGTTGGACAGTTCAAGAGATATTTGGGTGTTTCAGTTTTGTTGTAGTTTCCTAGTTTAGTTAAACTTGGGATATCTTCCCAGATTTATGTAAACAGTTTGATAACTTCCACAGGGAGGTTTTACCCTGTCGAAAACTTATAAATACTTATTATTTTTGTAATAAGGATCATCCTCACTTGTAGGAGAACCAGGCTATGGATTTCTAATACAAACTGAGACAGAAGTTGATGTTCTGCTACAACTTTCGCTTTCATAATATCAATCTTTTGTTTCATGTTTATGTTTATCAATTTGCATTTGATTAGTGACTACTTTCACTATCATAGTCTTTTGCAACATGATATGAATTAATTAATATGATCCATGCCTGATTTCTTTCACTAATTTAAAAACACAGCAATTACTTGGTTCAGTTTATGAATGACAGATTTCTCTTCTTCATCAATTGAATTATTTATGTATAGATCTTTACATACGGATTTATCTAATTGTGGAGATTTATAAACCATATGACTATTGTGATTTTTATGTCTTGTTTGTCCTATAAAAATACTTGAAGAGAACTGTAGCTATCATTTACGAGAATCTCTCAGACAATTCGGTGCGGGTTTCCTCCCTTCGATTTGCTAAAACAGTCATCATACATAGGACAAATCTGGAGCGTTTCCAGGTCATTTTGTCATTTATTTGTTTAGTATATTTATTAGTAGTTTAGTTAGATATATGTTTTAGTTTAGGTTAGTAATTAGAATTAGTATATTAGTGATTTAGTTTAGTTAGTTTTCTGTCTTATTTTTTGTTCATAAAATTATAAAATCAACAAAAACATCTCTCTCTGTCTTAGGGCAGAATATTTATGAGTTTTTTTCAGGTTTTATTTAAATTTGTAAATTGTAGATATTGTACATTTTGTGTAGTGTACCTTTTTCACTACCGAGGCTTTCAAACCTCTCCTAACCAGTCTGTACATGGACTTTTACATAACTCATACTAGAATTATATAACCACATGCATTCAAGCAAAATAATACATTTAACTCAAAGTAAAATATATAAGTTACTGCTACAATTAAACAAGCCATAGCATTCAACAGTAATTCATTTACACAACGGAAAACATGATACATAAATAGCTCAGTCATGCAAAACATGATCAAGGCATAATTCAGATACTTATCTTTTAACAGCTGTAGAAATCACCAACCAAGTGCATTCCTTCCATGAACCTCCTAGCCTTAGACCACATTGTTCATCAGCTCAACAGTGGGTCACCCCCGAGCTGGGACCGAGCTCCACCCCAAGGCAAGGAATCCTAGGCTAGGTTGAGGTTACAGAGAAGACAACACCGAAATATCTGGAAAGGTTCTTCCCAAAGATGCCATCTTACGCCCACTACTACCAGACTCTCATTCCACACATGCCTGTTCCGCCTGGGAGTATACACCTTCACACGCATAGTCCATCGGTGCTAACCTCCTCTCTAGGTCTCGGCAACAGGCCGGATCAGGAAGTCTCATATGTCTGAAGATGGTGCTGGACACTCTCTTGGAAGAAACCGCTTCCCAGCAAACTCTTTCACCTGGAAAGAGTTGCTCACAGGCCAACAAGCCTCACGCAGTCCAATACTACGTGGCCACAACAACCCACGGGGAAAATAGACAAAGGCTTCCCAAACCGGTTCAGTAGTCACAAGATGATCTCATGGTCATGTTTTCGGAACAGGGACACCACACACAGGTTAGCTCATCTTTTCCTGAACAAACAAGGATTCTTCCACTCGAGTCCAACACATGGTTCCTGCAAAGGAAATGCGCTCCCGGGTTTTATTAGCACTAGACACAGACTCCACAGTTCTGGACATGGGTGTACACGGATTCTTCAGGACAAACATAGGCTTTCCTTTCTGTATCAAAATTACACAAGGGTTTCTTGCAGACTGGCCCTTACGACTCTTGCCCTGGGCAGTCGGGTCGATTGGATGAGAAGCCCTTCTCGCGGTTCGTCCCAGCCTTTTAGTGCATGCGCCAGGGTTGACACTTGTCACCCATGGGACTGCATGCGTTCACTAGCACGTGTTCCTCCCACCACTTGGGAAATCATCTGGCCTTCCAAAAGGACTAAGGATAAAAACATATGATGCACATGGATTTTGAAATAATATTAAAATATTATTTCCAGGTTTAAGCCCCCCCTAGGCTTAGCCCCTAGGCTCAACACTCAGCCCCTTTCCCACCTTCCAGCCCCTAGTTCCTTTCCCACTCTGTGGACGCTCAGTCCCCCATCACTCATTCATCGTGGTCGGTCTGCACCTGGTGGTGTTTATATTTTATTGATGTGTTGCATACATACAGATACAAAATCCAGGCCCTTGGCCTTCAACCCTTAGGCTCTCTGGCCTAATCAAACACATAATCCTACCGTCTTATACAAAACTTGGCTCACCAGCCTATAACACATATTTACAATCTCTTTCAGATCATGGTTTACATCGGGGCTCGGCCTTGGGGACACTACAATCCCCTCCCCTTATTTTTTTTCACTGTCCTCAGTGCAAATTTACATAACATCTGAAAGCTTTTCAAAATTTTCAAAAAGATGCGGGTACTTTGCTCGCATAACATCTGCATGCTCCCATGTCGCGTCCTCAGGACCGTACCAAGTCCACTAGACCTTTACAAGCTCTATAGCTCGATTCCGGAGCTGTTTGCTTTTCCTGTCCAATATGTGCACAGGATGCACTTGCAGGACACCTTCTGGTTCCACCTGAATCAGAGTCCAATCGATAACATGATTAGCATCAGGTACATATTTCTTAATCAGTGAAACATGAAATACATTATGTACAGTCATAGATGCAGGTAATGCAAGCATGTATGCAACTGGCCCAATCCTTTCTAGGATCTCAAATGGCCCACAAAATCTTGCTGCCAACTTGGCGCAACTTCCCAATTTCAGGGAACTCCTGTTAGATTTCACTTTCAGGAAAACATGGTCACCCACTTTGAATTCTCTATGGGTTCTGTTACTATCAACGTAACTTTTCTGCCTATCCTGGGCAACTTTCAAATTTTGTTTGATTTTTATCATTTGATCTTCCATCTCTTTGAGTAGTTCAGGTCCAACTACTGTTCTGTCAGCTAGATTATCCCAACTCACTAGAGTGTTGCACTTTCTTCCATAAAGTGCTTCGAATGGGCTCATCTTCAGAGATGTATGATACCCATTATTGTAGGCAAATTCTACCAAATGCAGGTAGTCTTCCCACCTTGATGGTTTATCCATCACATACATTCTCAACATGTCTTCTATTACTATGTTTACTCTCTATGTCTGTCCATCGGACTTAGGATGATATGTTGTACTAAAGTTCAGATTTGTTCCGAATCCTTTGAACAGTCCTTTCCAGAAATTCGAAGTGAATTTCGGGTCTCAATCAGACACAATTGTCTTAGGAATTCCATGCAAGCGTGCAACTTATTTTAGGAAAATATCAGCAACATTTGTTGCTCTATGGGTGGTTTTCAGTGGAATAAAATGGGTAGCTTTAGTAAGCTTGTCCACCACCACCATGATTGAATCATGTTGCTTGCTTGTTCTGGGCAATCCTGTGATAAAATCCATTGTTACCACATCCCATTTCCACTTAGGAATAGGTAAAGGCTGCAACAACCTTGCTGGGTATCTATGCTCAACCTTAACCTTATGGCACTCCATACATCTGGCGATGTATTCATCAATTTCTTTCTTCATACCTGGCCAAAAATAATGGCTTTTGACTGCTACCATAGTCTTTTGATATCCAGGATGACTAGCATAAGTCGCATTATGCATCTCCTTTAGAATTGCCAGCTTTAATTCTCGATCATTAGTTACATATACTCTGTTCTTATATAGAAGTAGACCATCAGTTCTCAAGGCATAACCTTTCTCAATCTGTGGTCTTTCATGCTGTTGTAGCTTTGCTACAAGATTTATGTACTGCAAATCAACACTTGCAGCCTCCATAATTCTGTCTTTCAACTCAATTTTGTACGTGTTAATGGTTGTAGCATGTAATTCATGCACTTTTCTGCTAAGTGCATCAGCCACCTTATTGTCTTTCCCTTTGATATGCCTGATATCAAAGTCATATTCGCAGAGAAATTCCAGCCATCTAATTTGCCTAGCATTTAGGGTTGGCTGATCAAATAAATACTTCAGACCATTGTGGTTTGTTCTTAATTCGCATTTCTTTCCCATGAGGTAATGTCTCCATTTCCTCATGGTGTGGACGATTGCTGCCAGCTCCAAATCATGGGTGGCGTAATTCTTCTCATGTTCCTTCAACTTCCAGGATTCATAGCAAACTACAAATCCTTCTTGGCTGAGAACTCCTCCCAACCCTTCCTTACACGCATCTGTGCACACTACATAATCCTTGTTTGGATTTGAAATCCTCAGGATTGGAGCACTAGTGAGCAGTTGCTTCAATCACTAAAAACTTCTCTCACATTCATCAGTCCACTGAAATTTCTTCTCCTTCCTTTGCAAGGAAGTGATAGCATGTGCTATCTTTGAGAATCCGGCTATGAACCTCCTATAACAACCTGCCAGACCCATAAAGGATCTAACTTCTGTCACATTTCTTGGCGCTGGCCACTCTTGAATGGCATGTACCTTCTCAGGATCCACAACGATCCCCTCTTCAGAAATAATGTGTCCCAGATAATGGATCCGCCTTTGGTAAAATGAGCACTTGCTCATTTTTGCGTAGAGCTGGTGTTCTCTCAACACCTGCAGCACCATTCTAAGATGTTGTTCGTTTTCTTCCTCTGTCTTGGAGTACATCAAGATATCGTCCAAGAAGACTATGATGAACTTGCTCAAATAATTTCTGAACACTCCATTCATTAGGCACATAAAGATAGCAGGCACGTTGGACAGTCCAAACAACACCACTGTAAACTCATAGTGACCATACCTTGTTCTGAAGGCAGTCTTGTTGATGTCCTCATCCCTTATTCTCACTTGGCGATATCCAGATCAAAGATCTATTTTCAAAAATATTTTCGCATCCTTCAACTGATCAAAAAGATCATCAATCCTTGACAGAGGATATTTGTTCTTGACAGTGACTTTATTCAACTGCCGAAAGTCAATGCACAGCCTCATCGTCCCATCTTTCTTCTTCACAAATAGCACTGGGGATCCCCACGGTGACACGTTGGGATGAATGTAGACTTTCTTTAATAGCTCTTTGAGCTGCAATTGCAACTCTTTCAGCTCTGGTGTACTCATCCTATAAGGAGCTTTCGAAACTGGAGCTTCTCCAGGCATTAGATTTATAGAAAATTCAATGTCCCTCTTCGGAGGTAGTCCAGGCACCTCCTGAAACATGTACTCAAACTCTTTGTGTACCCTGTGGTCTTCCAGATTCGAGATCACATCTCGGAATACTTCTTCCATCCAGGCTGCAAATAATTGACAGCCTTTCCGGTAACATTTCTTCAACTACATGGCTGAGATTTCTCTAATAGCCACAGCTCTGGGAATTCCTTGAACTGTTACCTGATTTCCCTCTTCATCTAGACATGTGAACCTCTTGTTTCGACAATCCAGAAGGGCATGGTACTGGTCCAACCAGTCCATCCCAATTAAGCAATCATACGAGCCTAAAGGTAGAATGTTCAATTCAGCCTTAGTGCTCATTCCTTTCATGTCCACCGAGCAGGACTTAACCAATTCAGTGACCTTCCTCTTGGTCCCTGTGACTAACTGCACTAACCAAGACTTCTCATGTTTGATATTCGTTAGATGCAAACCTTCCACCACTCTAGGATCTACATAACTATGGCTAGCCCCTGAATCAATTAAAATAACAAGTGGTCGGTTGTTGATCATACCTTCCACTTCAATCATGTGTGATTGAAATTCCGCTTGCTTATTGTCCAGGGCTGCGTAGATCCTCGGCATTCTGCTGCCCTTATCCTCCACTGTTTCAGCTTGCCGAACATTATGTACAATTCTCTCCTTACCATTTTTATGGGGACAATCTCTGTACTTGTGGTTTCCTTGACAGCCCCAACACTGAATGGGCACCTGTCTCTGTCTTTGTGGTCTCTCTTTAGTCATTCTTGGCTCTCTAAACGATGGTTGTCCCTGAAGACTGTTTCTGAAAAAGGAAGGCTTGCTTCCCTTTTGCCTCTGTTCCTTCTTAAACTTCCTCTGATCATTCCAAGCCTTCTGAAAGGTAGGATTTTCTTTTTGTTGTTCGTATAGGCATTTCTCCCTTCTTATGGTTTCTTCCATGGTCTTAGGATCATCATATTGAATCTTGTCACCAATGGAAGGTGGCAGTCCACTCAGGTACCTATGAATTTTAACAACCTTGTCTTTGATGAATGGAACATACTTCAGTAGTTCCAAAAAACTTTGTTCATACTCATCAATGGTCATACTGCCCAACTTGAGTTCGACGAACTCCTTCATCTTTCTGTCATAGTATATTTTAGTCAGGTATTTCTTCTCGAAATACCTCTTAAACTCCTTCCACGTGACCTCTTTCTCTCTGATGTGTTGCACCCGTAGAAACTGATCCCACCACATGGAGGATTTTCCTTTCAGTTGGTACATGGAAATTCTTCCTTCTGCATGGGCAGAATAATTCTGCAGTTGGAAGTATTTTTTCATTCCTAGCAACCATGTCTCGGCATATTCCTCCTTCTTATGTTCTCCATCGAATGTTGGAGGTTTGATTTTATTCATCTCTCCTTTCAATTCCTCTTTTCCAGATTTCTGATGTTTTCTGGTAGGGGACGGGCTTGAACTACTGTGTGTCTTACTGTCAGAATGTTTTTGGGAGCGACTGTGATGTCGGCTACCACTCCTCAATCTGCTTCTTCTCCCATGATTTCTGCAACTCTTTGTTGTACCCGAGTCTCTTCCCTTCTCAACTTTCTTCTCTATTCTTTCCAGACTCTTCAAGAATTTTAAGTTTAATTCCCCTTGCCGATCCCTAACTTTCATGAGCTTTCGACTATCAGCTCGACGCTCCTTGGCCTCCATTTGTATCCCTTCAATGATTTTCATCATATGTCCTTCCTTATCCATCTCTTTTCCATGCCCATTAGAGTTTGATCCTTCGACTCCCAGGTTAACATCCTTTCCTTCCCGTTCATCTTCTATTTCAGGGGTAAACTGCACTTTTACCCACTCCATATTTGGCATTGATTAACTGGGATTCTAGCCTTCGTTGAACTCTGCACACGCACTCTGTGCAATTGAATTTGAAATTTGTTAGGCCATTAAACCTTCACAAACAATCCACAATATTTATAACCAGTTCAGAAAAAATAAAAGACATTTTGTTTTAAACAAGTTTCTTGAACTGGAAGTATTATGTATCTCTCTTATTTCTTTGCGTTTGAGGCAATTTCAAAATAGTTCTGGCACTCGTCAGTCTTCTTCACTATAATGCGCCAACGACTCGAATTGGTCGAGCCTTCGTTTTCTTGTCAATTTGTCATATTTCATGACCATCGATGTTTAATAAAGTATTTCAATTTCACGAATTGTCTGAGCTCAGTTCAGCTCTGTGTTTTTCGAGAGTCCGAAACTTCAATTTCCGACATTTTCGGGACTTCAAGTTTCGGGGTTTCGAGCTTTTTGAAGTTGAGAGTTTCTCATCTCTCCACTCCCCAATCCCCGATGATCTCTTTTTCACGCACTAGCCCTCCTGCTAGGGTATTGGCCCATATGACCAGAATCCATAAGACCACAACCTTTCCTTCCTGTCGGGATTTTGAGCTTCAAAAACCCAATGCGTCTCCTTTGTGCACTAGCCTTCCTGGCTAGGTGCTAGTCCATGTGACCGCTACCATATGACCTCAGTCAAACCTCTGCATCGGATTTTCGGGGTTTTTCGATGTCAAAATATAATCGTCCGCAAGACTCGCGATTCTTCGACTCCCGACGCACCTTATCTTCAGCTAGCCCTCCTGGCTATAGCTTCCGGCCAATGTGACCATCACCCTATGACCACAACCTTACCCCTCGGGGTTTCGCGTTTCGCGATTCCAAGGTGCATAAACCCCACGTCCACGGGATTCCCGATATCCCGATGGACCAAACGCCGATGGATGGCTTCCTTATCGAGACGTTTCCCGATGGCGTCAATGGTTGCCACGCGTCCCTTATCTGACGGACGGTCCTGATTTCTCCAGGTTTCCCGATGCACCTTTTTCTTTAACCCTTCACGGTTAAGCCCAGGTCCATGTGACCTCTACCCCATGACCGTAATCAGACCGCTCATTGGGGTTTCGGGGTTCGGAGTTTCACAACGCATGGACTCCTTGTCCCCACGATTCTCGATTTCCTGAATCCCGATTTCCGATGGATGACTCTTCTATCCGGACTTTCCCCGATTTCTCGATTTCCGATGCGCTATCTTGTCGTCTTAGCCTCCACCAACTAAGCCTTTAATCCATATGATCGAATGCTATAAGACGATCATCTTATGTCCCTTATCGGGGTTTCGCGGGTCACAATTTTGAAGTGCACGAGTCACTCGTCACCAGGATCCCCGATATCCCGATGAGCTCCATCCTCCGACGGTTTTGGCTCCTTGTCGGGATGTCTCCGATGGCGTAGATCTCTGCCATCTGTCCTCTAAATGAACGATCCCGATCTTGTCGGTAAATCTCGGATCGCGATTCCGAGTGACAAGAGTTCTGTGTACTTGAGAACTCCGATAACTGATTTCCGACTCTCTTCAGATCTTCTGATGCGTGTCCACCTGAGATTCACAGCTATGGTTTCTTCGGTGTTTCGAGACTCACAAGGTCTCGGTTCTCTCGACTTCTAAAACCCCGATGACTCCAATATCCCGACGTCTCTCTGGGACTTCTCCTCTACCCATGAGGACTTAAACCCTGTGCAACTTCCGTCAACTCGGACGGTTGACAGGTAATCCCACAGTGATCTTACGACTCACGATCCTCCCGAGTTTAAACTCTGGGTGTGGTTGTAACCTCCTGTGCAGTATCCAAAGGCTTTGAACCTTGTACACATTCTCCATATCAGACGGTTACAAGGGTTCGCCTTCCCTCCCAAACAGATACTACGGTTCTAACACCATTGGTGTAGAGACCTGTCTTCCCATGGCCATAGACCACACCAGCTGCGGTTTCATAGCACCGCTATACCTTCTAAGCTTAATAAAAAAAACTCGTCAAGTGTCTCCTTGACTCTTCGGAGCAAACCAAGGTCCGAAATTGGCCTTCCGGACCCAATTTTCCCTTGCATTCTCGCTCCAAAGACTGCTCCAATGGCCCATCTAGGCTCAGTGTCGAAACCTTGGCTCTGATACCACTTTGTAGTGTACCTTTTTCACTATCGAGGCTTTCAAACCTCTCCTAACCAGTCTGTACACGGACTTTTACATAACTCATACTGGAATTATATAACCACATGCATTCAAGCAAAATAATACATTTAACTCAAAGTAAAATATATAAGTTACTGCTACAATTAAACAAGCGATAGCATTCAATAGTAATTCATTTACACAGCGGAAAACATGATACATAAACAGCTAAGTCATGCAAAACATGATCAAGGCATAATTCAAATACTTATCTTTTAATAGCTGTAGAAATCACCAACCAAGTGCAGGCCTTCCACGAACCTCCTAGACTTAGACCACACTGTTCATCAGCTCAACAGTGGGTCACCCTCGAGCTGGGATCGAGCTCCACCCCAAGGCAAGGAATCCTAGGCTAGGTTGAGGTTACAGAGAAGACATCATAGAAATATCTGGAAAGGTTCTTCCCAAAGATGCCATCTTACGCCCACTACTACTAGACTCTCATTCCCCACATGCATGTTCCGCCCGGGAGTATACACCTTCACACGCACAGTCCATCAGTGCTAACCTCCTCTCTGGGTCTCGGCTACAGGCCGAATCAGGAAGTCTCAAATGTTTGAAGCTGGTGCTGGACACTCTCTTGGAAGAAACCGCTTCCCAACAAACTCTTTCACTTGGAAAGAGTCGCTCACAGGCCAACAAGCCTCACGCAGTCCAGTACTGCGTGGCCACAACAACCCACGGGGAAAATAGACAAAGGCTTCCCAAACTGGTTCAACAGTCATAGGATGATCTCATGGTCGTGTTTTCGGAACAGGGACACCACGCACAGGTTAGCTCATCTTTTCCCGAACAAACAAGGATTCTTCCACTCGAGTCCAACACAGGGTTCTTGCAAAGGAAATGTGCTCTCGGATTTTATTATCACCAGACACAGACTCCACAGTTCTGGACAGGGGTGTACATGGATTCTTCAGGACAAACACAGGCTTTCCTTTCTGTATCAAAATTACACGAGGGTCTCTTGTAGACTAGCCCTTACGGCTCTCGCCCCGAGCAGTCGGGTCGACTGGAGGAGAAGCCCTTCTCACGGCTCGTCCCAGCCTTTTAGTGCATGCGCCAGGGTTGACACTTGTCACCCATGGGACTGCATGTGTTCACCAGCACACGTTCCTCCCACCACTTGGGAAATCATGTGGCCTTCCAAAAGGACTTAGGATAAAAACATATGATGCACATGGCTTTTTGAAATAATATTAAAATATTATTTCCAGGTTTAAGCCCCCCCTAGGCTTAGCCCCTAGGCTCAACACTCAGCCCCTTTCCCACCTTCCGGCCCCTAGTTACTTGCCCACTCTGTGGACGCTCAGTCCCCCATCACTCATTCATTGTGGTCGGTCTGCACCTGGCGGTGTTTATATTTTATTGATGTGCTGCATACATACAGATACAAAATCCAGGCCCTTGGCCTTCAAACCTTAGGCTCTCTGGCCTAATCAAACACATAAGCCTACTGGCTTATACAAAACTTGGCTCACCGGCCTATAACACATATTTATAATCTCTTTCAGATCATGGTTTACATCGGGGCTCGGCCTTGGGGACACTACATTTTGTGAATAAGTTATATTCCAGTTAATAGTTAGATAGTTAATTAGTTAGAGTTAGTATAGTAGTAGTTAGTGGATTGTATATATATAGAATAGTTAGATTAGTTTAGTTTGTTTTAATAATTAGTTTTAGTTTAGTTTGTTTAATAGTTAGTTTTAGTTAGATTAGTTAGTTTAGATTAGTTTTCTTTTTGTTTTCTTAGGACCTTAGATCGGTTAACGGAGCCGCTAAACCCATCAGGGTGGTTCATCCCAAACGGCTTGGGTTATTAGACAACCCCGGACTGGTTCCACTCTCTCAGTTGATGGACGATCGATTTTGCCTATCAATAAATGGCGCTAGAAGGAGGGCCTGAACTTAATTAATGGCACGAGGTGGTCGCAAGACTCCTCCACTACCTAATCGCTCACCTATAGTGACTAGAATCCATTCAAACGATAATATTCCCCTCAAACAGCAACTACTTCAACCAACAATCCACAGATCACAGTTGAGCCAGTAACCCCTAATCCTATGGGTGGTGACATACAAGACATTGTCTGCCAATATCTTATAAAAACACATAGTGCCTTAGCCCGTTTGAGGCAACCAAACTGTCCGTGGGGTCAACCTTTGGATTTCTCTGATATCAGAGAACAATTAGGTGACACTAACCTCACTGTGAATCCTTCAGATCCAAACCCAAATCCTGCTACAGGAGGATCTGGGATACCCCCTTCACCACCTCCATCATCTCCTTCCTCTTCTGGAGAAGATTCCTCTGACGAAGGCAATTACCCTTCTCAGCCTTCTACACCTACTACCCCAATGGAAAATCAGAACAACCCTGCTAGACCCTGGCTTGATCAGGATGACGTAGTTGTACCTGGAGCTCAACACCCTCGACCTAAGCACCTGGAGAAATGTCTTCCCAAGTTTGACCCAGACTCAAAACAGATCGTTGAAGATCATATAAAAAAGTTTATGTTAGCCATAAGACTCTGCAATGTCGAACATGAAGACGTTGTCGATAGGTTGTTCCTGTATACTTTCGAGGGCAATGCATCCACATGGTACTTTTCCCAACAACCCCATACCAACGTGTCTTGGGAGAAATTTGAGTCACGCTTTTTGGAAAAGTTTGGAGATGGTAAGCCTCCGGAAGTCCTAGTCATGGATCTTTCTAGCTTAAAAATGAACCCAAAAGAAAAAGTTAAAGACTTTAATCAAAGATTCTTAACACTTAAAAACCGAATCCCTGTAGATTCTATGCCTTCTGAGAGTCTTATAATAGCATACTACACTAAATCTTTGCATCAGAGTATAGCTATTTGGGTTAAATGATCTAAGAAAGCCACTTTGTTAGAAGCCTTCGAGGAGGCCAGCTAGATTGAAAAAGACATACTTAGTCTTAAAGACTCTACTAGCAATGAAACTGAGACTAGTTCTTCTTCCAAAAAGAAGATTGAAATCCTCCCCAGACCCACTCAAAATAAATCACAACCTGAAAGATCTGATTTGGAAAACCTAACCAAATTTTTTCAAAAACTGTCAAATCAAGTTATAAACTTAAAAAAGGTCAACCGAAGAAGCTTCCTCAAGTAAGGGGCCTTACAAACCTCCTTTCCGAAAGCCTTTTCCTACCAACCGACCTAATCCAACCACCAAAGGCCTTAATCTAGAAAGTTTGCAATGCGCCCTACAAACAATTCTAGAAGCCCAAGATAACTTGATGCCTCCTGAGATTCCTGAGGAGGTAGTTGAACCAGAGACAGGTCAAGAAGAAGAGTCTTCTCCAAACATTTTTGGACATTTCTCGGATAGCATCTTCCAAGCCAACTTCGAGACAATTCATCCTTATAACACTAGGAGTAAGACAACAAACAAACCTTCTTCCGAAAACACTACAACTTCGCCTCCGAAGCAATCTAAATCAGTTGAGACTAAACAGAGTAATGTGAAACCCAACTTAGATTATGATGTTGTTGAGTATCTTAAAAAGTTAAGGGCTAACATTTCTATTTATGAGTTATTGAAGTTTCCATTTTTGTTACAAAAAATGTTGCAAAATATTTCAGAGAATGGCAAGAATGGTAATTCTAATGGTAACAGGGTTCTGCAAAGCAAAACTCCCCAGAAGACTTCCACTAAAAACAGTCCTGATCCTCTAGATAAATGAAGCCTTCCTGTAAGTAATGTAAATAATGTAAATAATGTAGATAAAGTAGCCTTAGAAACTGCGAGTAAAAAGCCACAAGCTACTACTCTTAGTACTCGCAAGAATGTACCTCCTTTTTTATTAACTTTCGAGATTTTTAATAGAAACGTGCACAATTGTATGATAGACTCAGGAGCATCATCTAATGTGATGCCTTAGTCTGTATGCCAGAAAATTAACGCTGAAGTTGAACCATCGACTTTAAAAATCATACAACTTGATCGGACAAATGTCAATGTTATAAGCGAACTAAAGAATGTGCTTATTAGGTTATCGTCTAACCCCAAGGTTCATCAAGTTATTGATATAATTGTTGTGGATATTCCGGAAGTGTATGGCATGTTTTTAAGCAGGGACTGGTCGGAGAAGCTACATGGTTATTTCGCAACAGATTGGTCCCATCTATGGCTTCCAAAGAACGGAAAGCCTAATAAAATTAGAGTAAATCGTGAGCGCTACCTTAAGTTCATGGTCACTGATTTGAACGATCCCAACGAACCGTATACACCTCCTGATGATTCACCTGAAGTATAAGGAATGGACACCTTCTTCGGCAATTTCATGGCCGAGGCTTCACCTATCACCAATCCAGAACAAAAGTCCGAGATTGTAGCATATATGCAGCCAGCAACTTCCACGCAACGATCCCATGTACCCAATGCAAATCAAATTTGGTCTTTTTATTTTGACGGGTCAAAGTCCAAAGAAGGAGCCGGAGCAGGTTGCATTATTATCGATCCGGTAGGTAACAAAACATTAATAGCATGTAGATTGGAATTTGAATGTACTAACAATATTGTAGAATATGAGGCTTTACTGCAAGGTCTCAGAAAAGATTTGGATATGAAAATTCAAAATATAACCGTCTTTGGCGACTCTGAAATAGTGGTTAGACAGGTAAGAGACTCTATCCACTGTCTGTCTCCGCATCTCAAAAGCTACCAGTCTGAGGTATGGAATTTAATGAATAAATTTTCTGCTTTCAATATAAATTCCATTCCTAGGTTGAATAAATCTGAAGCAGATTTATTAGCTAATGTAGCTTCTAAACTTCTTCCTGCAGAAGGCTTGTCCCCAGATGCATTCTCAGTTGAGCTGCTGTTTTGGCCATCCGTTCCCGACAACATCACGAACTGGAGAGTATTTGACGACGATTAGTAGATTATTAACTTTCTGCACATGAAAGAAACCTTTCAAGGCGCGGTGATAGATGAACGAACGCACGACGACAAATTGCACGATTTTACGGTAATACCTGATCTGAAAAATCCTGAAGCTCTATCGGATATGGTAAACTCGATCCCAAAATCTGTAGTTAGATTAGAGAAGTTTTATGATTTTCAAGATAAATTTAAAAAGACGGTCAACTGTAAAACCAATAGTTCCTCGTTATCTTATGAAAAAGTAAACTTAGGAACTAATGAAAATCCTTAGTGCATTAATCTAGGGTTGGGATGTTCTCAACAACAAAAAGATTCATTCATTAAATTGTTCAAAGAATTTAAAGATGTCTTTGCATGGACGTATGATGACCTCAAAACTTTCGACCCTAATATCATACAACATGTCATCCCTACAAAGCCCCAAACCTTACCTTTCCAACAAAAACTAAGGAAGATGCAACCCAAGCTCGAACCGACCGTTCAAAAAGAATTGAATAAACTCCTTAATGCTAAAATAATTTTTCCTGTTAGGCACACTCAATGGGTTACTAACCTCGTCCCAGTCTGGAAGAAAAATGGGGAAATCTGACTCTGTGTCGATTTTCGAAACCTCAATAGAGCGTCTGATAAAGAAAATTATCCTGTCTCGCCCATTGAATAGATCCTTCAACAGGTATCTGGTTCCAAGAGGCTATCCTTACTAGATGGTTTCTCTGGATACAACCAAGTCCTGATGTCTCCACCATACCAACTCAAGACTACCTTCTGTACTCCGTGGGGCACTTATGCTTATCGCAAAATTCCCTTTGGATTGATTAATGCCAGAGCCACTTTTCAGAGAGAAATGGACATTGCTTTCTGAGGCTTAATCAATCGGTCCGTTGTAGTTTACTTAGATGATGTAACTGTATTTTCTAAAAACAAAAACGATCATCTAGCTCACTTGCGAGCCGTCCTACTGCGATGTCATAAATATGACATCTCCTTGAACCCCAAAAAGTCCATCTTCGCAGTAGAACAGGGTAAACTTTTAGGATTCATTATGTCTAGTGAAGGGATGATTATTGACCCTGAAAGGACTCAAGTCATCGCAAAACTTCCCCCCCCTACATCCAAAAAATTCATGCAGTCTTTCTTAGGCCAAATCAACTTCGTGAGAAGATTTGTCCCCAACTTCTCCGAAATGGTCAGGCCTTTACAGAATCTGATTAAGAAAGACACCCAATATCACTGGGGACCCCTAGAAAACCAAGATTTTAATGCAATAAAGAAGGCTATAATAGACGCTCCGTCTCTCATGAGCCCATATTTTTCTCAAGACTTTACACTCTACACTTTTGCTTCTGACCGTTCTTATGCTGCCGTCCTAACCCAAAAGAATGACGAGAACAATGAAGTACCCATTGCCTTTATGAGCTCTGCTTTCAAAGGCACTGAAATTAATTACCCAGTGGTAGATAGGAAAGCTTATGCTATGTTCAAAGCAGTCAAGCACTTCCGGTCCTATCTTTTGAAGTCAAGGACGAAAGTCATTGTCCCTTACCCAGCCGTGAGGAACTTGTTAGTGAAAAAAGAACCAGGGGAGAAGAGAGCCAACTGGGTCACCTCCTTGCAGGAGTATGACTTAGAAATCACCCCAGATAAGATAGTGAGAGGCCAAGGATTATGTAAGTTAGTTGCTAATTCAGCAGCAGGACAGCAGGAAGAAAGTGATACGTCAAACCTAGGGAAAATCGATCAAAGTCTAATCTGTTGCACACAAAACCCTGTTAGTCCTTGGTATGACGATATAAGATTCTATCTTGAACATGGGTCAGCCCCTCGTCACCTAGAACCCTCCAAAAGAAAAGCATTGAGATTAAATTCTGCCTCCTTTCATTTGATTAATGGTATCCTGTTTCGTCAAAATTTTGACGGCGTACTGATGCGCTACCTTGAAAAAGACGAAGAAGAAAAAGTCTTGCTCAAGTTGCATGCAGGAGAAGCTGGTGGTCATTTTGGAGGTGACACCACTACTCATAAGGTTCTTAGATCTGACTATTACTGGCCCACGCTTTTTAGAGACGCCCATGCCTTGTGTCGAAAATGTATAATCTGTCAGAAAGCACCAGGGCGATTACAAAAACCAGCCTTTCCTTTGCAGCCCGTTACAGTAGATTCTCCTTTCCAGCAATGGGGCCTTGATATCATAGGTCCTATCAACCCTCCATCCTCGCAACAACACAAGTTTATTGTGACAGCCATGGATTACTTTACACGATGGTCTGAAGCTGCTGTGCTAAGAACTGTCAACACTAGTCAGGTAATTGCCTTTCTAAACTCGAATATTATCACTCACTTCGATATCCCTGACTGTTTAGTTTTCGATAATGCTTCTTACTTTTCCTCTCTTGAGATGACCGAGTTCTCTTTGGAAAAGGGAATTAAGCTGAAGTATTCTTCTAGCTACTACCCTCAGGGCAACGGATTGGTAGAATCCACAAACAAGAACTTGATCAAAATCATCAAGAGAACAATGGTTGAAAATCAAAAGAATTGGCACAATGCACTGCTAAACGCATTGTGGGATGATAGGTTAACGCCAAAAACTGCTATAGGTAACTCCCCCTTTTTTCTTGTTTATGGCAGAGAAGCAATCTTGCCACCTCACATTCTTCTTCCTTCACTTCAGTTGTCACAGAAAGTTCAAGAAGAAGATTGTCCCCCTCTAGAAAACCGAATTAATGCCTTGATGAAGTTAGAAGAGGTAAGAACCCAAGCTAAATGAAAGTTAGATCAACATCAATAATTGGTTAAAAGCTAGTTCGATTCTAATTCTGCTTCTGATAGGAATTTTGAAGTAGGCATTCTCGTCCTGAAATGGGACAAACCACACGAGGGAAAGGGAGAGCACACAAAATTTCAAAACTTATGGCTTGGACCATTCTTAATTGCTGAAAAGTTGGGTCCTAGTTCTTTTCGATTGCAGAATCTTGAAGGGCAGCTTGACACCTACCCGGTGAATGGCCAAGCCCTGAAGAGATACTTTGCTTGATTAATACCCTTGTATATTATGTAAATATTTTATTTTTGTTTTCATTTTCATTTTCTTTTTAGTTTTTTTATTTTTCTTTGAATTTTTCAGTTTGTGTTTTCTTTCAAATACACATACCTGTATGCTGAGCTATTCAGACAAAGATAAAAGAAATTTCCTTCGCTGAAATAACTTCTAAAAAATTTGTACAAACATCAATGGTATATTGTTGAAGTTTATATCTATGTTGGAAAAATCTGTTGTTTGAAAGAAGATTACTGATGTCGATCTCTAAGTAAAGTTCATCATGATCATCCATTATCTTTTTACGCTGTCCCTATTCCGTAAAGGAATGACTCAGAAGATGTCTCCCTGTCTTAGGAAGTTGTTTTTCTAAATAAAACATCTCTGGATCTAAATAAAGGACAGTCCTAAAAAAAATTTGATGAGGTCTAAAAAATATATTAAAATATCATGATTTCAGCGTCACCTCGCTCAACTATATATCTATGAAAAGACAAAACAAAATAAGAGCTGTGGGAAGTGCTTGTAAACCCGTCGAGATGCTGAACATGTCTACTGGCAGTGGGTAAATGCATGCATGGCGCCAAGACAACTTCGTCGGGGTACTGAACAATCCCGCTAGTAGCGAAGCAATGTCGGGTATATGAAAATTTATGAATAAGAAACCTCTTTAATGTCCTTTATTCTGATCCAAAACTTCTTGGCAAGATACAGATGTCAGAGTGGGTTAAATGGCAACCCTGTCGAGGCTATGGATGCCTGCTGGTAGAAGTGGCTATGCCAAAAGTATTGAAGATTTTATCTTCAATATCTTGACTTGTTGATCTTAAGACTGTTATCAGTTTTCATCTTTTGAAACACTGCTGGAATAGTTGGTTAATGATGATGTTTATACAATTTTCTAGTTGTTATTTTTGAGTTGGAATTAGCTTTGCTGTCCTAAATCTGAATTTGTTTCTTTTGACAGAGATAACTACTTCTACCAGTGTGTCTCCATTGTTGGCAGCCAGTTCACATTTTTCTTCATTGTCTTATAAGCTACCTACACCCATGTTTTGCAAACATCAATTTTTTCGTCGCAATTTTCAAATAAATGACATTTTTTCTTTTGCGACATTTGCACATTTACCTTTGTTTTGTTTTCACGACTGTAAGCATGAAAACTTCATTTTTCGAAGTCTCATTGAAATCATTATTTGAACTATCATGATCCTTCTTGTCAATATGTCTATTGCGCTTATATTTTCACTTCTTGTTATCCAATTGGAAAGATCGTGCTTTGATTGATTGTGTAATTTGGTTCTATTGAGTTTGCAATGCATTGGCATTTGGATTTGCATTTTATTTGACTTACTTGAACATTGGTTTCATGAAGATGCATAGGGGTTATGATTAAATCTTTTATATATATCTTTTATTATAATGCCTATGTTCTTGTTTTCAAAACTATTAGCACTTTGATTATGTGAAAACCCATTGGTACATTGGTTAAACTATTGATTATATGAGCTGACACATTGGCGCATAGTTGATTTTGGTTTTGATTTTATATGTCGGGTGTTTAAAACTATGGCATAATGTTTGCGCGCATTGGTTTGTACATTGATTTCATTAGTCGGCCAAGTGAAATGACTGTTGAATTATGCTATAATGGATTGAACAACTATGTAAGATGACGGTTGTACTTTGGCAATAACTTTTTTGCATGGCAGAGATAAGCTCCACCACCTTTGCACGATGGCATTTATGCCTATCCCTTCCTATCCCTTATCCTCGTTCACTTCTATTAGCTGGGGTAGCTCTACTCCTGTGTGTGCTATGACCCAAACCCTCGGCTTACCATGTGCTCGGCTCCATGGCACCAGTCGTGCGAATCGAGCCAAATGGAAACCAAGCCTTGTTAATGTTTGACAATGCCCGCAAAGACTTGGAGGAAAATGAATGGCTCACCTTCATACAACGATTCGAGGGTTTTAACCTCTGTGTTGCGCGACAATTTGCTCTTACGTTTGATGGCTGTAGAGCCAAGGTGGGTGACACCCAGTTGGAAATCGATGAGAAATTTATCAGCTCTGCTACAGGGTTACCCTCCTCGGGACAACGTTGGTTAAAAAATTGTAAGGTCGAGGAGGTGCCATGGACACTATTGTTCGTCTCCCGAAAGGTCACCTCTTGTGACAAAGGTATGCCCATCTCTGCACTTAAACCACGATGGCACGATACTTTGGTGGTAGTCAAACAGTTCATGATCTGTGAAGGTCGATACAGACTCATTTTTCTCTACCACCTGCGTTTGTTAATGAATTTTATGGGATACTCATTGAATATGCCCTTTTACTTTCAGCGCAGCCTATATAAAATGTCGAAAAGGTTTAAACGACAGAAGGCTGAAAGTAGCCTGTTCCACTATGGGCTTATTAAACTTATCATTGTGCATCACTTGAGTTTACACGGTGATAGTTGGAGGGTTTTCATCGCCCGAAATGGTTTCGATGACACAGACGCTGTCCAAGTTGACAAACCTGTGGTGAGTGAAACCAAGGCCAAGCCACCTGTGCCCTTCCATATGCTACTGCCACCTCCTAAACCCTCGGTCGACCCTAAGGTTGACTTACCCGACGCTATAACTAAGAAGTTTGAGACTATTAAGAAGCCTGCGAGCAAAAAGCCCAAGGCAAACCCTACTACTAATGACAAAGGAAAAAGGAATGCCCGACTCATTTCGAGAATGGCTAGAAATAATCCTAAACCCTCTGCTGAGCGAGACCCTATCATCCTTAGTGAGGATTTAGATTCTGACGTAGAACGTTTCTTAGCCAGCGAGTATCCTTACTCGCAAAGTTTATGCCCCGAACCACCTTACGATTTCATGACAAATCTTCCCCCCTGCCTGAGAAACGATCCTAGCTACCCTGGTACCAAATTGCCTCGCAAAACCCTCAACAATATGACCAAACCCTCGCCTGCTCTTCCAAATCCCACACAGTCATCCTGTGACCAATGTGATTTATTGTTGGAACGATACTACATTGACGTTCCCATACTCCAATCTAAAATTCAATCGCTGGAAGATCAAATTTCAATATTGACCAATCAAAGAAACCAACCCCAAGCATATGATAAGAAGTAGAAGACAACCGGCTCCATCCTTTTCAAGAATGTTGAATCGGCCACTGTTGTTGTCAACTCCAAATTATTGTGATCAAGCCATCTGCTCATCATACAGGTATAATTTTGATATCATTCTAGTTGTGTGAATGATTAGGGTTGATATAATGATTTCAATTTTGTTTTCGGATAGCTCTGTGTATATTCTGAAATGGCTCTGACATTCAGTGTTTATCCTGTACATTGTTTTGCTTTGCTAAAAATAAATGAAATTTCGGTTTGGATATACGATTTGCTTATTCCTAGTTTAACCATTGATAGATTCTTATCGGATTTGAATGGTTTTCGTTTGGATTTGATTCATTAGTTGTCTGATTGAGTTAATGAAACTGGCGGTTTGCTTTCGATCGAATTCATTGTGAATACGATCATGTTTGGATTTGATTTCGTTATGGTTTGTATACTGTGATTGGCAAACGATTTCAATAAGTTTGGTTGTTACGATCTTGTAATATACTGTGTCATATAATTTTTCAAATCGGGAATACCACTCTGTTCAATCTAATTTGGAAAGAACGACTCTGTTTTTATAAAACAATGCTCTCATTTAAGCTTGTGCAAATGCGCCCAAATTATGGAATGGATTTGATTCATGACAACCATGCTAAACCCCAGCCAATTAATTCGCTTGATTGGATTGTTGTCAATTCGATCATTTTCATGAGTTAGATTCGTATCAGTAATGAATGCTCTGTTTGATTTTGATTTATAAAATGAGTTGGTTATATCCAGATCCACGATTAGTATATATGTTAAATTCGGTTATAATTCGTTTGAAATGAACGATTTCGTTCAATGCCAATCGAGTTTGTTTGCCCAATTTGCAATAACAAATTACGAATTCTGTTGCCAACCAATCGATCCTGTTATGATTTTATTTGAATTGATTTTCGTGCCAGTTTGAATTGATCTATTCACGGTATGAAATCATTTGCTATGACAATACAGTTATGCACTCGTGTTGGTTTAATTCGCTTATGGTATAAATTGTTTGCTATGTCGTTACAGCTATAACGATTGGAAAATGATTTTGTTTGGATTCGATCGTATCTCTTGTTTAACCATTACCTACTATTTGTTTGATCATATTGATTTCAATTGGATATCAAACGATTTTACAACTGTTGGATTATGATTCTGTTCACTTGACTTATGATAACAATCGAAACAGAGTACACCTATCTCTGTATTCGGTTGGATGATTTTGATCCTTTTTGATTTCGAATATTATAATAATTTCAAACTAAATGATTCGTTTTCAAATAGCTATTGGATTTTAATTGAATTTAATTCTTTAAAAGATTTTTAATCAATCTTAATGCTGATTCTGTGTCTTATTTAGACCAGCTACAGAATCAGAGGATTCTGTAGCTAGTCTATAGAATTAGATTTTTATTGTTTTATTAATAAAATATCCCTCTAACTTGTCCATTTTTGGCCCGTTTCAGGTAAATTCAAATTGCATGGGACATGTTGGACAGTTCAAGAGATATTTGGGTGTTTTAGTTTTATTGTAGTTTCCTAGTTTAGTTAAACTTGGGATATCTTCCCAGATTTATGTAAACAGTTTGATAACTTCCACAGGGAGGTTTTACCTTGTGGAAAACTTATAAATACTTATTATTTTTGTAATAAGGATCATCCTCACTTGTGGGAGAACCAGGCTATGGATTTCTAATACAAACTGAGATAGAAGTTGATGTTCTGCTACAGCTTTCGCTTTCATAATATCAATCTTTTGTTTCATGTTTATGTTTATCAATTTGCATTTGATTAGTGACTACTTTAGATATCATAGTCTTTTGCAAAATGATATGAATTAATTAATATGATCCATGTCTAATTTATTTCACTAATTTAAAAACACAGCAACTACTTGGTTCATTTTATGAATGACAGATTTCTCTTCTTCATCAATTGAATTATTTATGTATAGATATTTACATACGTATTTATCTAATTGTGGAGATTTATAAATCATATGACTGTTGTCATTTTTATGTCTTGTTTGTCCTATAAACATACTTGAAGAGTACTGCAGTTATCGTTTACGATAAGCTCTCAGACAATTCGATGCAGGTTTCCTCCCTCCGATCTGCTAAAATAGTCATCATACATAGGACAAATCTGGAGCGTTTCCAGGTCAGTTTGTCATTTATTTGTTTAGTATATTTATTAGTAGTTTAATTAGATATATGTTTTAGTTTAGGTTAGTAATTAGAATTAGTATATTAGTGATTTAGTTTAGTTATTTTTCTGTCTTATTTTTTGTTCATAAAATTATAAAATCAACAAAAACATCTCTCTCTGTCTTAGGGCAGAATATTTATGAGTTTTTTTCAGGTTTTATTTAAATCTGTAAATTGTAGATATTGTACATTTTGTGAATAAGTTATATTTCAGTTAATAGTTAGATAGTTAATTAGTTAGAGTTAGTATAGTAGTAGTTAGTAGATTGTATATATATAGAATAGTTAGATTAGTTTAGTTTGTTTTAATAATTAGTTTTAGTATAGTTTGTTTAATAGTTAGTTTTAGTTAGATTAGTTAGTTTAGATTAGTTTTCTTTTTGTTTTCTTAGGAACTTAGATCAGATAATGGAGCCACTAAACCCGTTAGGGTGGTTCATCCCAAACGGCTTGGGTTATTAGACAACCCCAGACCGATTCCACTCTCTTAGTTGACGGACGATCGATTTCGCCCGTCAACAAGTGGATGCTACTAAAAGAGATAATGAAGCACAATAGTTTGTCTCTTATCAAAATAGAAAACCATCATTTATTCCTCACCCTAAACTAGTAACTCCCACTCCTCCTTTTACTCCACTAAAGATCCAGAAATTGACCAAGGCCGAAATGGCTAAACGCCAACTCAAAGGCCTTTTTTATAATTGCGATGAAAAATATTTTTTGGTACACAAGTGTGAGGAACAAAATATTTTTATGGCCATCTCGTAGGATGTTTTGGAAGAGGATGTTGAGGCTCCCCTTGTGTCTATGTCACCTGAACCCACTGAAATAACCCCTCCCTCAGACCCTCCTTAAGTAGAACCGGTCATTTCCCTAAATTCTCTCACTAGCTTCTCTGCTCCCCAAACCCTCAAGCTAATTGGTTACATCAAGCATAGGAAGGTCATCATTCTTGTTGATAGTGGAAGCACCCATAATTTTATTCATCGATGCATTTCCCAAGAAACTGATTGTTATATCCATGCAGTCAATAATTTCCAAATCATGATTGCCAATGGTGGATCCATGAAATGTGGAGGGCATTGTGAAAATGTGTGTCTCCAAATTGGTGAATACCACCTGAAATATTATATGTTTTATATCAACATGGGCATTGTGACATTGTGTTGGGTGAAAAATGGCTAAGGACTTTGGGTCCCATTCTCATGGATTTCAAGGAATTAACCATGCAATTCGACCAGGAGGGCCAAAAATATAAGTTCCAAGGCATCATCGTTGGTTCCTTGGAGATCATTATTTCCCATTGCATGGAAAATCTACTCAAAAAAGGTCATTTTGGCATTATTTCCCAACTTTATGCCATACAAGCAACTTAGACAGCCTCTATGCCGCAGGACCTCCAATCCATCCTCTCTGAACATCAAGTGGTTTTTTGCACTCCCCAGGGACTCCCTCCTTCCTGTGGTGTTCATGATCATTCCATTCCCCTTGTCCTAAGAATCCTTCCTCCCAATATTCATCCCTATCGTAACCCCTTTTCCCCAAAAAATGAAATTGAGAAAATGGTTCAAGAATTGCTCAACACAGGTTTTATTTTCCCTAGTACGAGCCCCTACTCTTATCTTATGGTCATGGTCCTTAAGAAAGAAGGTCATTGGCGCATGTGTCCTTACTTACACACCCTCAAAAAACTCACCATTAAAGACAAATTTCCCATTCTTGTCATTGATGACCTCTTGGATGAATTAAGTGGCGCCCAGTTCTTTACTAAACTTGATCTTCATTATGGATGCCACTAGATCCATATGAAAGAGGAAGACATTCCTAAGAATGCCTTTAGAACTCATGAGGGCCACTACGATTTTTTGGTCATGCCCTTTGGCTTGTGTAATGCTCCTTCCACTTTCCAAAGCCTCATGAATAATTTCTTCCATCCTTTTCTCCATCATTTTGTCTTAGTTTTATTTGATGATATCCTCATCTACAGAAAAACCTGGACAACCCATCTTTCTCATGTGGATCGAGTTCTCCATCTACTCTCTCAACACCAACTTTTCCTCAAACAATATAAATGTGATTTTGTCACCTCGGAAGTCGAGTACTTGGGTCATCTTGTTGGCAAGGTCGGTGTTAGGGTGGATCCTAAAAAGATTGAAGCTATGCAAGATTGGCCTAACCCAAAGACTCTCAAAATCTTGTGGGTATTTCTAGGTTTAATAGGTTATTATCGCAAGTTTGTTAAGAATTATGGAAAGATTGTGGCTCCTCTCACTGCACCCCTTAAAAAGAATTCTTTCACTTGGACTCCAACAATTGCTCAGACTTTTCAAACCTTGAATATGGCCATGTGCACCATTCTAGTCCTGGCCCTTCCTGATTTCACAAATACCTTTTTCCTGGAATGTGATGCTTCCAGGAAATCAAACAACTGTCCGAGAGAAATTTGGGAAAATCAATCTATGAAATGGAAATTTTGTCTATTTTGCATATTGTGGATCTTTGACACCCTTATCTATTGGGGAAACTCTTCCAAATTAAGACAGATCATCAAAGCCTCAAGTATTTTCTGGAACAATGCCTTTCCTCCCCCGAGAAACAAAAATGGGTGACTAAGCTCTTTGGATATGACTATGATATCATTTACAAGAAAGGAAAATACAATGTGGTTGCTGATGCACTTTTCATAAAATATGAAGATGAAGGGTCCATTTTTTCTCTCTCCTTCATTGTACCAGATTGGCTCCAAGTTATTTTCCAAGAATGGCTACACGATCCCAAAAGTTCACATCTGATACAACAATTCCAATCCAATTCTCAAGTTTCCCTAGGGTACTCTTGGTTCAACTATGAGCTTCGATACAAAGGTCATTTGTATTTAAGTAAACAAACAAAACTTAAATCCATGGTACTTTCTGAGCTTCATGCTACACCCACAACTGTGCACTCTAGGTTTACCAAAGCCTATGACAGGTCCAAACGTTCTTTTTTCTGGGATGGTATGAAACAAGACATTCGTAATTTTGTGGTTGAATGGGATGTGTGTCAACACAACAAGGGAGAAATAGTCAAATCTCCTGGAACACTACAAATGCTTCTGATTCCACCTGCTATTTGGCAAGATATCTCTATGGATTTTATTGTAGGCTTACCTAAACCGGACAATAAATCAATCATCATGGTGGTAGTTAATCGTCTTTCCAAGTACGCTCATTTATGTGCTCTTCAACACCCATTTACAACATCCATTGTTTCTCAACTTTTCATGGATCACGTCTTCAAGATTCATGGCATACCACATTCTATTGTCTCTGATCGTGACCCAACTTTCACCAGTAATTTTTGGCAAGAATTGTTCAAGCTACAAGGCACCCAATTGAATCTCAGCACAACTTATCATCCCCATACTGATGGTCAAAATGAAATTGTCAACAAGTGTTTGGAAACATATTTGATGTGTTTTTCATCGGAAAGAAAAAATCAATGGGCTCAATGGTTACCACTAGTTGAATTGTGGTACAACACTTTGTACCATACAACTACCCGAATGACTCCTTTTGAAGCGATATATGGACAAAATCCACCTTCAGGTCTCTCATATTTTCTAGGTGTCTTGAAGGTCTAGGCAGTTGACCAAACACTTACAGTTCGAGAGGCTATTCTTCGTACCCTCAAAGAGAATTTGGTCATGGCCCAAAATTGCATGAAGCAACAAGAAGATCAAGGTTTCTTTGAATGTCAGTTTGTAGAAGGGGATCAGGTGTTTCTTCTACTGAAACCTTACAAGAAAAATTCCCTCAAGGTTGATCATTTTCAAAAACTGGCACCCAAATTTTATGGTCCCTATACCGTTCTCAAGCATGTGGTACAGGTGGCATATTAGTTAACTTTTCCCAGTCATTCTAAGCTTCATCTTGTTTTTCATGTTTCCTGCTTAAATAAGGTGATTGAAACTAAGTGCCAAACTCAAACCAACCTTCCTGAGTTGGACGAAGAAGCCTCCATTTGGCTACAACCACAAGCATTTTTGGACCAACGTGAGCGTCGGCTATGTCAGTGAACCATTAAGGAAGCGTTAGTCCAGTGGAAAGATACAACTCTAGCAGATGCCACTTGGGAACCAACTACCATTCTACAACAATTTCCCCATCTCCAGCCTTGAGGACAAGGTTTTTTTTAAGGGGGGGGACATGTTAGGGGCCTAACCCCTCACGTAGGTGGAATAATACATTTCCATGTAATAAAGGTCAATATTAATAAGGCCTAGAAATAAGGAAGAATAAGTCTAATGTAAGAAGACCTAATAGAAGCTTCCGCTTCTAGAAGGATCTTCCTCTAGATGGTTATTTTGATAGACATATTTAGTATAAATAGGATTCGAGGGTATGCTAACTTTTGTCTTGGATATTATTGTAATAGAGCTCTTCTCTGTTGGAGGTTTCCCCCTTGAAGAGACAAGTGAACATTATTCTCAGTAATCAATGTGTTCTTTCAAGTATTATT
This sequence comes from Picea engelmannii, assembly GCA_009831015.1. Taxonomy (NCBI): domain Eukaryota; kingdom Viridiplantae; phylum Streptophyta; class Pinopsida; order Pinales; family Pinaceae; genus Picea; species Picea engelmannii. The sequence goes on from ML780105.1 coordinate 377,511, forward strand.
CTGGCATCATTTTGGTATTATTTTGTTGTTGTCCTAGTTATATTGTTGTTCATCTGTCATTTCTAACTATTTAATTATGTTCTGCATACTTTTATGTTATGGAATATTACATAACATTCCATAACATAAGTGGCTAAGAAAGGGCATTCTAACATAATATAGGTGGATAGATGAGTTCTCTTTTATACATACATTTGTTTGGAACCCTTTTGCACATCATACTTTGTAGTAAAATAGGATTTTTGTAAAGTGGTTTCTCATGTTTCTGCAGTAGTGGGTACCTTTTTGTTGCATCTAGTTCTTTGTAATAAAAAGGTTGTTCACATAGTGTTTTTCAGTGTTTTTCTTGTGACTAGGAAAACAATCCCTAATAGCTTATGATGACTAGGAAAACAATATATAACGACACACCTATTTCATATGTTTTGATTTGTGGCTAGAAAAACATTTTTAAGTATGGTTATGTTAAGTTGTATTGTCAAAGTAGAATATACTTTGAAAAATAAATATATATATAAATATATATAGTTTGTAAATGTATATGTTAATAATTTATAGAGATATTGTATAATCTAATTGTACTCGAGAACATACATATTTTAGATTATATAATAATTAGTTTAAATTTAAATGTAGGTTTTGGATTATATAGTGATTAGTTTAGATTTAAATGCAGGTTTTGGATTATATAAGGACTAGTTTAGATTTAAATGTAGGTCTTGGGATTATATAATGACTAGTTTAGATTTAAATGAGGGTCAATAATAAACTCATATTTAATAAGCATAATGACTTTTCTGTGATGGTTCAAATTTGTTAATAATTGATTTTAAATTATAAATTATAACATCAAATAAAAGTTTGGTAGAATATTACTATTTTTTTTTCAAAAAAGATAGTTTCTTATTCATAAGAAAGAAAAGAGGTTACATTATGCAAATGTTACGAGATCATTTCATAAAATCTAGGAAGATGATCCTCCCTACTTCAAATATATATGATAATATTGTAGATTAATGCACATTTCACTGTTATTCGGATGAAAAATGGTCATCCATCACATTTTTTTTACTTTCTTCTATTTAACATCTTGTCACATCCCTAAAAAAGGTTCCATAGTGATTAAAGGTAAATTAGAAATAGAAAGGTTAGGATATGAAGGAGAAAATGAATGTTTAGTGTTTAAAAATTGTAACAATTCCTTATCAAAATCAAATTATCTTTGACCCTCCAAATGGGGCTTCATTTATAACTAGCATTTGCACCCTTTAACCTTTAATTTCATGAGGCTCGGGTAGCCATTGACAATTGTCACAAGACCATCATCAGATATTGGACAATTTTTTATGCATAGCTTCTTCAGTGCTATGAGATTAGATGAAATACAAGACATCTCCAAGTCCCCAACACTATCACTATTGCACAGTGCTATTCTTTCCAGCACAGGGAAATGGGAAGCCAAGGCATTCAAACTCACAACCGAAGTAGCAATGCCCATCAGAACAAGTTCCTGCAATTGAGGACATTTGGTTGCAATGGAGAGTAACCCTTTCTCGCCAATTCTTTTGGACTTGCCACTATCAAGGTGCACCTTTCTCAGTCTCCTACATCCATTTGCAACTGCATAAATACCTCGATCAGTACAATCAGATACCCTGCTCATATAAATACTTCTATCTTTGAGCACTTTGAAACAACCACATTCAAGGCTAGCATCGCCCAAGGCAAATAGAAATCCTTGCTATTAATAATAGACAAATTGCACAATAGATACAATTGGATAATCCTTAATAAATGATTCATATAGCTTAATCAGCTCAGATCCAGATATCTTCTTAACATAAGCCCCTGCTTTACAAACTGCAAGAGATACAACTAATATAGCATTTGCTCCAAACTTTTGTTTGCACCAGCCCCATTGATTTTGAGTTTCATCAAGCTCCTGTACCATGTAGTTATCGATTCCAATCTGATCTACTGGATCCTTTCCAATAAGATCTGGTCCAATAATTTTATTGACATTTTCAACAGCCTTTGAGACACCCTTTTCCTATATTGTCCTTCCCTTCATCACGAAGCTCCAATGCTTCATACACATCCATGGAAGAACTACTTGGAACATCAGCTCTAGAAAGACAACCATCAGAAAGATGAATATCCACCTCAACAGTGGAGTTCCACAGCTATCAAAAATCAACCTGGATTTGACTGCTTTGATGGTTATTGACACCTGAACATATCCTTGAACTTGGCAGTGTTTGGTGCTTGTGTGTTAATATGTTGTGTAGATTTTTGTAGGTGCTAATCGTGGTTGTGTATTGCAGGTGCACTGGCTCTAGAGATTGGCCCTCAGGCCAATATTTTTGCCAGAATGACCATGAAAACAGACTAACCCTTTGCCAATGTTAACTCTTAGGAAATGATATGATGTTTTATGATGGCGCTGTAAGAATAACACTTTTCCAGTATCATGTATGTATTCGACACATGTGCCGCTAGAACATAGCACCAAATTAAAGATTATTTTCTCTTGTAGATCAGAGTACTAACACTAGCTCCTTCTGGGAGATGATGCTCTCCCCATGAACCATCAAGAACAAGTAGACCATTGTGCTTTTTCCTCTTTGTATCCGTGCAATGCAACCGACAAAATTTTGTCTCTGCAAACATTTACATTTTTCTCTATGTTGTGCCTAGTCTATTGGGTTATGGAGTCAGTCAATATCATTCAAATCTGGCACAAACTTCTGAAACTTTGCTCCTCATTTGAATCCAAACTACCCCTGCCAATAGTGCCTTATATGCATTGGGCATTGAGTCTTTATTTCAAAACTGAAACCAAATACTAAATGCAAACCTCACGTATTGTGCAACCTAGAAATTTTCATCCATGAGCTTATTCATCTATGCTAGCCTACTCTAACTGCTGAAAATAAATGTTTCAGGTATATATAAATTTCCATAAAAATAATTCAAGCAACAAATTTCTTGACCTGTCTTCATATACACAACAAAAGACATGAAAAGAGAACAAAATATGCAACAAGAAAACCACAACCAGCTCATGTTTGTTGTTGCAAACCATCATGCCAAACTTTATAATATATGGCATTACTGAAAACAAAGACTCCATCCATATAACAACTGGATCATAAAATTCATGTATGATCTTACCTGGTTTTTTAAAATCAAAAGGTTGTTTTTCCTCATAGTTGATCTCATGAGATGGTTGATCATGAATGTCATTTCCAAGTTCTATAAACTCATATATTGACTGCTCAACGAATGACCCAACAACAAGCATCAATTGTTGTTGGAACTTTTCTCTATCAGTTTCATGATGCTCATGATGCTCCTTATCAGATCCAAGACTGTTGCCATATGCTATCTGTTCTTTATCATATGAGATCTCAAAAGACATGGCTTGATTTTTATGCAAATTAGAAAAAATAGATACATTTGATATGATGTCAAACGTATCTACAAACTTCCTGTCAAAATGAAGGTCATCTAACACCTTGGAATCTTTCAGAAAAGTATCCTCTTCAACCATAGACTTTTCAGCACAATCATACTTTTCATGTCCATTAATTTGATGAAACAAATTATATTCATGACAGCATCCTGGAAAAAGGCCATCAGCTGAAAATTGATCTTTACAGAACAAATTGAAAGAATCATGAAAACCTTTCAAAGAGTTGATACTGGTGGCTGGAAGAGATATGCACCAATCAAGGGCTGCTCCTTTCAATGAGTATCTGAAAAGCTTGATATTGACATCCTCATGCATAATCTAATGTTCATTAACAAACTCATAAAAATTCAATAGATGCTCAGATAGAACCTCCCAATCTTCTCCTTTGAATGTAGGAAAAATACCTTCCCATTTATCTCTGCTTAGCATCAGGTTTGGAAAACCATCTACATCTGAAAATTCACAAAAGGAAAACCTTCGAGCCAAAATGGCTTCCATATTTGAATTCCCAGTGGATTTGCCTATTAATCTTTAGACAATGGAGTCACCATGCTGAAAGATTTGCAGTCAAGCACATGTCCTCTTCTTGTTCACCATCAAGAAGCGGATCTGATCGTTGTCGTTCTCCCAGGGAAAATTTCTTCATTGCTTCGTCCCCAGCAGTGGCGCCAAAAGATGTTAGTGCTAGAAGTTTCCCCTAGATTGCTATAAGGTCAATCCTATCACATTTTAGTTATTGCGATCATTTTATGGATAAATATGTGTATTAGTTTTGAAAGGTGGATCAGACAGGTTAAGAAAGATGAGAAATGCAGAGTATCTGACATAGCAAATCTGGCTTTAATCCAACCTAAAACGAAACATCTCATAGGTCAAAGGTAAGATGACAAATAGTTAGACAATTGATGAACATAATGAAAATAGAAGAAAAGGACATATACATAAACACATAAGGCTGACAATTTGCTCATTCTTATACATTCATCAAGAAGATATTCTGATTGGAAATGTCATTTCGAATTAGAACCAAGATATCCATAAACAACTCACAATTTGTAGGCAATATACAGTAGATTCTCTATTGTTATTAGATCCAAAATTGTGTGATGATTAATACATTATAACAATCATCATTGACATTAGATAAGAAGACATAAAACAGTGGAAAACTGAACTATGAGAGAAATAGACAAACTAAATAAATTCATCATCTTGTTTATTTGAGCATGAAAATGTAAAAGAAAAATACAGAGTACATTTGCAGGATGAAACTCATACCTCTTCCCTCAATACCCTCTCGAGCCTCTCCAGTCCACCCCTTAAAGACCTTTTTTACATGCAAATATATAGAACCCATTCCTAATAGTTGTTGCTAACTTCTATGAATAGAATCCTAAACTCGAGGAATAATTCTAACTGATCTAATAGCACATCTGGAATCATTCCCAATATACCTTGATTCATAGGTATATGATTAAAATCAAATCTAATAACTGATTTTACACTATCTTTGCTGGAAAGAAAATAAAGTGATTGCAAAAAAAACTAGGATAAAAGAGCAGATATCGAGTCCTTCAAATCTATAATGGCATTGTCACTTGTCTTAGATGAGTCCGAGTTTCCATTTAATAAGGATCAAGTTTCCAGCTGTTGTTATCAGGTGCCCTGAAAATCTAGAAATTAAATTCTTTGATTGATGTTCTGCCACCTGTGCCTTATTTGGAGAGATTAGATTCTCCTTCCTGAGCTTGAAAACATAACTAGCATCTCTGTGAATGCAATCGATAATGATAGCATATTTATAAAATTATTTAACACCTGAGAGATATTTAATAATTGTCGATTTGTTGTGTTGATGCGTTGTCAATCTTCACAACTTCATGACACCTGGGCATTTTCCCATTTTAGTCTATATATGCCTGTGTGTTCTTTCTGGGGATTTATATTGAAAACTCTACCTTGGAAATATGGTCCGTCTGCTGCGTCTTCATCTGGACGGGGTAGGGTTTCTCCTACACGATCTGGGCTTACAATGCTCCTGTGAACGAGGCCAACTAGATAACCTTTTATTGAATTATCTGAGCGGATACTATTGTTTCCGTTCCTACAGGAATGTTGGCTTGAACTCATGCCACGATCTTGTCTACCCAAAGCAACGTCTTTAATATAGTTCTTCCACCAGGGAGAAATACAGATGTCAAACAACGATGCCCATAAGATCCGCAAGAAGAAACAAAATAGGCTCTAACTTCGACATCCTGTAGGCCTGTTATGAAATAATCCAGTTCGGAATAAAATATAAAGATTTACAAAGAATGGTTATAAGAATTTTTGGATATTCACAACAGTCATGCGTCACAGAGGCTCCTTGCAAAGAGAGAATTGTCAAAGGAAATCAATAAAATACAATAAGTATCGTTTCATATATCTATCTCAGAAACTTAAAAATGGGACTGGCCACCATAAGAAGACCTTCTAAACAAATTAGAAGATGTTGTACCCAATTTTGTCTTGATTAAGTGACCTCTGCTTCCACATAGCACACGAGTTGATTGTCTAATGACTCTGTCATCTCCAAGCTGAAGAGACCTACCCTGATCATCCTCTCCAGCTGTCTGTGAGCCACCATCAACAACAACAATTAGAGAGCCTCTTTTTGTTTGAACCTGACAGACAATTTTGGATATTACTCCTTTTCACCCTTTAACCTTTAATTTTATGAGGCTCGGGCAACCACTGGCAATTGTCACAAGACCATCATCAGATATTGGACAATTTTTTATGCATAGCTTCTTCAGTGCTATGAGATTAGCTGAAATACAAGACATCTCCAAGTCCCCAACACTATCATTGTTGCACAGTGCCATTCTTTCCAGCACAGGGCAATGGGAAGCGAAGGCATTCAAACTCACAACCGAAGTAGCAATGCCCATCAGAACAAGTTCCTGCAATTGAGGAAATTTGGTTGCAATGGAGAGTAACCCTTGCTCGCCAATTCTTTTTGACTTGACACTATCAAGGTGCACCTTTCTCAGTATCCTACATCCATTTGCAACTGCATAAATACCTCAATCAGTACAATCAGATACCCTACTCATATAAAATACTTCCAGCTTTGAGCACTTTGAAACAACCACATTCAAGGCTAGCATCACCCAGGGCAAATAGAAACCCTTGCTATTAATAATAGGCGAATTGCACAATAGAAACAATTGGATAATCCTTAATAAACGATTCGTATAGCTTAATTAGCTCAGATCCATATATCTTCTTAACATAAGCCCCTGCTTTACAAACTGCAAGAGATACAACTAATATATCATTTGCTCCAAACTTTTGTTTTCACCAGCCCCATTGATTTTGAGTTCCATCAAGATCCTATACCATGTAGTTATCGATTCCAGTCTGATCTACTGGATCATTGCCAATAAAAGTCGATCCAATAATTTTATTGACATTTTCAGCAGCCTTTGAGACACCCCTTTCCTATATAGTCCTTCCCTTCATCACGAACCTCCAATGCTTCATACACATTCGTGGAAGCCCTACTTGGAACAACAGCTCTAGAAAGATAACCATCAGAAAGATTAATATCCACCTCAATAGTGGGGTTCCACGGTTGTCAAAAATCAACCTAGATTTGACTACTTTGATGGTTATTGACACCTGCACATATCCTTGAACTTGGCAATGTTTGGTGCTTGTGTGTTAATTTGTTGTGTATCTTTTCGTAGGTGCTAACCGTGGTTGTGTATTGCAGGTGCACTGGCTCTGGAGACTAGCCCTCAAGCCAATAATTTTTCCGGAATGACCATGAAAATGGACTGACCCTTTGCCAATGTTAACTCTTGGGAAATGATATGATGTTTTATGATGGCGCTGCGAGAATAACACTTTTCCAGTAGCATGCCTTTATTAGACACATGTGCTGCTGGAACATAGCACCAAATTAAAGATTATTTTCTCTTGTAGATCAGAGTACTAACAGGACCATTCAAAAAACTTGAAATATTTACCTTGGTGAACAATACCTCATGGTTAGATTCTTTGATGTTGTTTCTTTATTCACCAAAATTCTGGTTCCGAAAGCCCTCACCTTGATCTCGAAAATGGTAGACCCTGAAACTTTTAACCTCATCGAAATCTACCTCTCCTCTACATTCTTCACCTTTAAAGGGGTTTGCTATGAACAAACTGAAGGCACAACCATGGGATCACCACTATCCCCAGTGGTTGCCAATATATTTATGGAACAATTTGAGACTTTAATCCTAAATTGCTTTCATCTCAAACCCAAGTGTTGATTTCGTTTTGTAGATGATACCTTTGTCATTTGGCTTCATGGCCATTCCAATTTAATCTCATTCTTCAACCACCTTAAAAACATTTCTCCTCACTGTAACGACCCTAATTGAATAAATGATTAAAGATTATTAAGTAAGATCTAATTAAAGGAATAATTGGGGATTAACTAAGTAATAATAATCGAACTGAAGATCACATTTAATGACTTGTGACATAAATCTAAGAGATAAAAAAAATATGAGATAACAGGAATTGCGTATGCAGTAGAGGGTGGCGTATGTAGGGCGAGAAGCCCAGAAATCCCGAGATGATAAAAATATTAATGAAGGGATGAAGGACGGAGGACGGGGGTGGTTGTGAAGTAAATGCATGAGTCGGCAGGGAGGAATAAGGGACGGGAAGAGGGGGATGTGCGCACCATTCGATAGGGGGGAATGGATGCTGAGGACTGTTTTTCTTGCTATCTGCAGAGAGAGCCGAGAGTTTTACCGTGACATGGGTGCTCAGATTGAGGCATGAGACTTGCTGGATGAGACATATTGATCAGGGAGGCACCGAGTTGCTGGAAGTTTTGGGCACGGGGGCCAGGATATCCGTAGATATCCTGGAGCTAGGTCGTTTTCCTAGTTGGTAGGGTGGACAATAGTTTTGGGCAGTTATTTTCCTATTTGTGGCAGGGTTGATCTGTGTAGCAGGGAGTAGAAAGGCAACAACAAGGCAAAGAGGCAACATAAATTAGCATCAGATCCAGGTACTTGTTAAGTTATGTATTTACTTCATTCTGCCATGAATTTAGTATTTATTGATAAATCTAAGTTACTGAAGTTGTTGTTATAAAAGTCAATATCATGCTATGAAGTTTTGTTTCAGTTTACTTTCATAAAATGTTGAGGAAACTTAATGATGTTTAGAAATATATGGGCATTACACTCACATCCAAATTAGTATGGAAATCCAAAAGGACAACTCTATTCCCTTATTTGACGTCAATGTTTCCCATCTTCCTAATGGTTCTCTTTCCCATCAAGTTTATAGAAAGAAGACTCATACTGATAGATACCTTCATGCCAGTTCCCACCGCCATCCAGCTCAAAAATTCAATGTCCTAAAAAATCTAATTACTTGAGCCATTCATATATCTGCCCTTCAATTCCTTCTAAAGGAAAAATCCCACCTTACCAAGGCCCTTTTGTCGAATGGCTACTCTCTCTCTCTCTCTCTCTCTCAAACCAATCAGCATTCTGCTCAGCCAACAATCCTAAATCTAAATAAAAAGATCACCTCATCCTCCTCCCCATCCAGAGCTCTCATTTCTTTGTCCTATAACCAAGGAACCATTGAGCATATCTCAAAAATTATGGCTAAGAAGAATATTCAAACCGTATTCAAACCTTACAAAACTCTTAAACAAATTTTTAGAACTGTCAAAGATAAATCCAACTTGATGCTTGGCCCAGGAATTTACCAAATTACCTACTCTTGTGGCTAATCTTACATAGGTCAAATTAGCAGATCCTTCAAAGCCCATCTCAAACAACATATAGCTAGCGCTACCCACAACTCAATTTCCAAATCAACTATAGTCGAACACTCATTTAAATCCAAACACCCTATTTTCTTTGACCAAACTAAAATCTTAGCCTTTGCCCCTCATTACTCCTCTCGCCTAATTTAGGAAGGTCTGGAAATTGAAAAAAATCCTAATAATTTCAATCGCGAAGATGGATACAAACTTAGCCAATCCTGGAAGAACATCATTCATCACCTTGATCATCAATCTTCTTCTAGTTATACATGAGTCTCCTTTTTATCTATATCCTTGCCCCCTTCTTTATTCTTTCCCAAGTAATCTAAATATACATCCTCAATGTCTAGTCCCATCTTTTACTTCTCTTTAACCTAATCATGTATTTTATTATCTTGATCATCTTTTTAATATATTTCCCCTATAATTATCTCATATAACACACATCAATTATCTTCATTAACTCCTCTCTCCCCTATTCTCAATGTCTAATTTATTTCTTCCTTAATAATTTTATTATTTTATTACTGTAATTTTTTTTTATCTCAATTTCATCTTTGTTTTGTTCCTTGTCCTAGCAATGCAAATGTTCCTCTCCATTGTCCCCCTCCCACATTTTTATTTCCCTTCAACCTAGTCACCCAATTTATTATCTTTATTAAAGTTTCCCTACTACCTTTAATAATTATCTCATATTACCCTTTTAATTATCTTTCTATTTTAGCTATGACAATTTTAAATCTTTATGACAATTTTAAATCTTTATTTGATGTACTAAATTTCATTAATTTCAATGAATAATTTAATAATCATTATTCTTTTCTTCCCTAATCTCCTCGACTAATTTTTTCTCTTTATTATTATTCTAATTTTATTTTATTTCAAGGGTCATATTTTATTCATTCCTCTTCCTCCTTTTTAACAATTACTCTCCAATCTTCTCTTTTAAATATCTATCTCAAAACTCTTTTCCACCATACCAGTTTCATTTGTCCTTAATGATGGATGAAGTGTTAATGATGGATGAAGTGTTCACTATAGAAGTTGGGCCTTTCAAAAACTGGTACACAATTTATATCCAAAAAAATTGTCTACAAAAGTATTGGTATTAAATTTTGTGAGTCTAATTTTATTTATAGATTTAAAAAAAATAATTTAAAGATTTTAAAAATTAATCTTACAAAATTTTCTTAAGCACATTATAATAATTTCGCACAATGCTTCATAGTCCTCTTGTTTTAAATTTCCCTTTAAATAACTTCAATTTTTTTGTGAAATTTGTAAATGGATGAATAACTGGTAAGGAGATCTGCATATCATGCAAGGCCAAGGCATTATGTAATTAATGAGAAAAATAAAGATTATATGATGCAAGGCCTAGGTATAATGTAATCATTGAGAAAAAAAAAATATTATCTTGAAAGACACATGCTCTGCACAAACAGTAATAAGTAAATTAGAATCAACGACCTCTGTACTGTTTATTAAAACATGAGCTTTAGAGTGTCACTCTAACACAAGCATGAAGAGTGTACCAAAAAATATTTTTCAAAACTTGGTACAAACACCATAACATACTAATGATGCAAAGCCTCCAGCTATATACTAATACTATTACACTAATCTTCAAAAGTTGAAAGGTAGTCGCGAGTTGTATTATATTAAATCACAGTTCACAGGAGAAAAAGAGAGTTTGTTCTGGCCGAGATCATAGGCTATGTGGAAATTTTGTTGTTGAAAGCTTTCAAATATCGAAGGCCCCGAAGAGTTGAAGAACACAAGGCAAACAAGCCCATCAATATTAGTCGTCTTTACAATTCCAAATTTTGGGCTTTCCACCTTAGGGCATTCCACTAACATATAGAAAAGAAGTAAAGATTCGATAGGCTAGATCTTCTACCATTGGCTTTCGAAGGTTGAACAGAGCAACCTCTTGGTTTAACTTTACGATAGCTAGAATTCAGAATATGGAGATTCAAAGGAAAGAACATTCCTCATTAATTGAACTCCTGCTCCACTCATATTGTTCACAGGAATTTGGCCATGAACTTACAGGTTATCCATATATGCATTTAAGAGAACATAACCAACATGAAATTACCCAGTTTACAGGGAATTACATAACATTCATTAGTGCCATCCCTCATAGTGCTCCGGTCATGAACCATACAATCTCATGCAGTGCACAACATGCATAATCATTCAAACATTTGAACGTACAAGGTGTGAGTAAATACTTATACATTTATAACTGCGAACCAAGCCAAACATAATGAGGGTGTGCATTTTTCCACCTAACTATAGGCGTTGTTGCACTATGTTCTCTATAACATGCCACCCCATGCTAGACCATGATACCACCAGGGAAACTTAAGCTCCTAAGGAAAAATTTGGGTTAGGTGTGAAGGTCACTCTCCTACACAAGTAGTCAACAACATAAATTCAATTTCATCCACCAAGTTAGGGCCTCCACGAGCTTTCCCAGTTGCCTTCTTAGTGGGATAACCTCTGCATGCTAAAGTCCCTTTATTGTTACACAATCCCTCAATACTCTCCTTTCTCACTGTGAGTTTCCTATTCCACAAGCAATGGAGCAGGTCAAGTTAGGGTTTCTTCCTAGTCATAATTCAACAACTAGCTTTACTCTACCAATCTCCCTTCTCTCCTTTTCCGGTTCCTCCTCCTCCTCAACTCCCCTTTGCTTTTACCATGTCGGAACTCTCTTCCTTCTCTCCGAAGGTTCACAAATTCTCTTCAATGTGTTAGAGGAGTTCATGGGTCAATCCTCGAAAACGAGGTGGGTACTATGTTGTACATTGGCTGACATTCCTCAATCAACTTAGCCAGTCTCCCATACTTCCATTCATGGTGGGTGGTTGGTTTCCCAACTACCTGCTCCCTTCATTGACTGGATTTTTTAAAAAGGGAAAAGAGGGAAAAGTATCTTCAAACATGAATTTTGGCAAAGAGGGAACTATGGCTCTTAGGCAAGATAATCTTTCCCCCCTCATTGGTTTCCACTCATAATAGTGTGGCCTGTATTGGTGCTCCACCCTTCAGTGAACTGTCCAACAAGATTTCATTAAAAAAATATATCTACATAGTTTGAACATGTCCATTCTAGTATTATAATAGATAAATATCCTTGTTGCAACTCATGGCGACATTAAGTCATAGTTTTAATTACAGACTGAGGGAAAACAGGGTATTACAAACTGAGACAGGGAAAAGATTAGAGTGTTCATGGTGATTGCAGCTCTTTTAAAGGGAGGTTCAAACATTGATAGCCTAGAAATGATGAATGAAACAACAATTATGGATGTTTCAAGGTCAAGGCTTCTTATTCTGGTTCACAGACGTAGGAAGAACAAATCAAGGAAGAACCAAGGGCACGTGGGAGACTCTATAATCTTGGGACCTATCCCTCCTCTCCGCTCTTAGGTTCATTACACAAGTTTGTGGGTTAGTTTTTATTTCTTTCCAGTTTCCTACTTAGTCCCCGATTTCAATCTTGTTCTAGTCTTTTTGATTGTTCGATGCCTTGTTTCATCTGGTTTCATTAATTTTATCAAGGGAAAGGATTTCAATCCACACTAAGAGGGATTCTCTTTGGGAGGATTTGGTCTAGTTTTAACCCTAAGGAAGGGATATCAATCAATGTTTTCTAAGAATTTTTTTCTCAACCCTCTATTTATCTGTGTAGTCTCAGAATCTATGACCTAGGGAAAGGATCTGCTTCGATGTTCATTCATAACCACTCATCTTCCCTCATCTATAGCATCCTCGTTTCTAATCCCCATGAATTATAATGTGATTGTATAAATGTGAATTAGGTTGGTGAGTCGATATGTTGGGGCGAAGAGCCCGTATTGATTTAATGTGGTCGGGGGCCGATTTGCATATTATGAACATTGAAATAATTAATAAAAGTAACAATCATTGGCTACGATACAAAAGAGATGAAGAATGACAGGGGGCTATGATTCCCCAAGAGAGAGGGGTTTAAGGGGGAATTATTCATGGGTATTAATCCAACCCACATTCTTCAAATTATTGTCTTTGTGTATAACCTTCCATTTGTCAATTGAGTGTGTGACAGGCCAATCATTAAGCTCATGTAAAAAGGTGGGTGTAAGTAGTCACATCCCATAGTTATTGGAGAGAATGGGTTGAGGTACAATCATCCTTGAGAAGAGTGTGAGTCAAGCAAGAAAGGAAGAAGAGTAAATTCGTATGCAAAAAGGGAACAATTTTTACATGCAGATTTTGGGTAGCAAATAAGGGAGAGAGTTGGGAAGAGGCCCAACCATGGTATACTTGAAGGCAGCCATTGCTTGGTTGTTTTTTTATGCTGAGATAAAGGCCTGTGTGCCGGTAAATCATGCTATAATCATGTGGTGTGATTTCTTGTTGAGGAAATATCTCAGAGCCTTATGAAGGATATTGTGAGAAAACATAAAACAATTGAGATTCCCTAGAGTTCTCAGTTGATTGATTCTTGAACATCCGAATGAAATATTGGCCTTTATAAACGAATGGTATCCCCCAAGGGAGTGTGAGCAGTGAAGGGGGTACATTCCTTGGGTAGTGCAGGTTGTGGGGAAAAGAGAGAGTTGGAGGTTTGGAACTACCATGAGACTGGAACCTGGGTTTAGGGATGCTCTGTGTGGAGAGTGGATAGCTAGTGGGTTGGATCTCCTTGTGGACTCATACCCTCAGCTTGGGGGTGGCTTGTTGATGAGAGAAAATGATCAACAGTGCCTATGGCTGGGAGGTTCATCCTTCGTTTTCATCCAATTGGTTAATCATTAATAGATAAGTGTTTATGTTATGTTCTTATGTTAAACTCTGTTGTGTAAATAATTTATATGAATGTTGTGTGTTTTTTGCTTCTTGAACAATTGTATTCATGTTTAATATACATTGTTAGATGCATTTAGAACTGTGGTATCAGTCAAATGGTCAAATATGTCTGTGATCTGCGACTAGTAAGCTACAAGAATATGATTAGCAGTAAATCTTAATAATTTAATGAGTTTTCACATGTAATGTTTCTCAACTCGACGCTAGGTACATTACATCATCCATTTCCGACTGCAATGTGGACCTCCATCTAGTAAAATCTCATGTTTTCATTTCCTTTTAGAAAGCACCAAGACAACAAACGTGGTGGAGTTTCTCTCTGTTGACAACCCTAAGACCAACAAGATGAGAACTCATAGAAAAACCAGATTTACCCCCCATAATATTAACCTCAACTATCATACTCATTACATGACAATAACTAAAAGGGAAGCCATCAAGGTTGAAATTCTCTTTCATGAGAATTTCTTTCCATAGGTCACAACTATAGGCTATGATATTAGACAAAAAAGGAAACGAGTCCCAAAGGATCAAATTGAGGAAGACTATAAAGGTTGGATATCGAACTTTGTTTTTTTGAGCAACTCGAGCACTAAAATATTTAGAATTATTGAGTTTTTTTGTCTTTCCAAATCCTTCATTGCTCAAGTTTTAAAAGAAAGAGGTACTCAAAATCAAGCCATCCTCAAAAAACTTGATCTCGGGGACAAGAATTTGGAGGCAATGTTTAAAGTGGTGTTCAATGTCAAAATAGTGGTGTATGATTTGCATGAAGTGACAAAGAGGATTTAGATGAGGTTGGGGGTACCCTTGAATCAAACAGAACTCCTTCCAACCCAATAATTATCGAGGAAAATCATGTCCTTGAAGCCCATATGCAAGTAGAGGTGTCTTAGACATCTTCTTTGCTAGGCTTGTTAGGCCGTTTCAAATCTGTTCACCATCATTTTTTATCCATAGGCTATTGATGTTTCTTATGTTTTTATCCTTACACTATTGATTCATCTTATGTTTTTAGTTCTATTATATATTTGGTGTCTGATTTGCATGAAATGACAAGGAGGATTTAGATGAGGCTGGGGGACCCTTGAATCAAAGGGAACTCCTTCCAACCCAATTATTATTGAGGAGAATCATGTGCTTGAAGGCCATATGCAAGTAGAAGTGCCTTAGACATCTACTTTGCTAGGCCTGTTAGGCCAATTCAATTTTGTTCACTGTCATTTTTTAGCCTTAGGCTATTGATGTTTCTTACGTTTTTTATCCTTATACTATTGATGTGTCTTATGTTTTTAGTTCTATTATATATTTCACTAGTAGCACATAGCATGCTTATGATAGCTAGTAATAGTTTTGAACTAATAAAACAAACAATGATGATGGGTTTTTTTACTCTATGCAGTCTAGTTTCCATCATGGCAAGCACAAAAAGCTATGGCTATACTCGTTTTTGTAAGATATTCATATAAATACCTTCCAAGTTAAAAAAAAAAAATGTTAATAAAAATTAAATATAAATATAAATTGTATAAAATGTTTATGATAACATATATTATTTTGAATGATTAACATGTTTGAATGTTAGATTTTGTTTCAAAATATAATTGGAACATCTTAAAAGGAGTTGTAGAAAAATTCCTTTAAAGAGGTCGATTTGGTGGATTAGCAAAATTAGTTAGACTATAATATATATAATATATAAACAAGATTGAAAAAAAAGACCTTATTGATACAAGGAATTTATTTTGAATGATTAACATGTTTGAATGTTAAATTTTGTTTCAAAATATACTTGAACATCTTAAAAGGAGTTGTAGAAAAATTCCTTTAAAGAGGTCGATTTGGTGGATTAGCAAAATTAGTTAGACTATAATATATATAATATATAAACAAGATTGAAAAAAAAGACCTTATTGATACAAGGAATTAGTAACATGATGAAATGTTGATATAGATTATCATGATTTAGTTATAAAATCAGTGGAATGGGTTGAACAATGATTGATATTGTTACAACATACTAAGAATTTTGAGTCCGTGGATTGGCAAGATTATCAAGATCATGAGTATATAAAAAAAACTTTTTTGATAGATGGGATTAGTAATATGAAGAGATGTTGATTCTTTTGATTTATTTATAACATAAGCTCAATGAGTTCAACAATATTTGATATTACTATAACATAGTAAGAAGAAAGATCACGAAAATGTTGATGCTCTTCTGAATGGGTGGGGATTGTAATGTCTCATTTTATCAAAAACATATAATATTCTACCTATATAGATATTTTTCTAAATATATATATATAAAAGTTTTTAAAGTCTAAAATGTATATTAATAGTTGCCAATATTCCTACTTGAAATCTAAGACAAAGACTACACTAGAGAATGCTCATTATTAATCGTTTTGATATTTTATTAATTCGTGGAAATACTAAAATAAAACTATTAAAATGTAAGCACGAAATAATAATACAAAATATAATTTGGATGGTAAATAGTTGACCTTATCACATGTTAAAAGAAAAACTCTTTGAGAAAACATGTTGGATATATACCACGAAGTCATTGGCATGCACATCTTAACAAAAGCCAAAGCCTTGTCTTTTGGTCGTTCCAATTTTATTATGAAATATTCTTCTTAGTCTTATCAAACTAATCCATGATTTTAGTAGTTATACTGCTAAGAGGATACAATTTTCAAGATGTTGGAAATCCATAGATGTTAAAGTATATGACACAAGAGGGTTGCTTACATCAACATAAAACGTAAAATTAGCGTTGACATCTTAACCCATGAAGGATGTGAGATAATACAAAATTTAAATTTGCACCAATAATAATAAAAAATTGTGGTTTATATTTTATTATTGTTATTTATCTTAGACAATGTGGTTTATATTTTATTATTGTTATTTATCTTAGATAATGTGACATTCTTTTAGATTGTATGTGAGAGAAAGTAATAATCTCTCAACTTTCATCTTAATTGTATCATAACTACTTAACATAAGGTGTACTTATCAATTAAAGTAATTCATTGAGATTTATATTTTTTTATTATTATTTAGGATAGATAATGTTACGTTTTTCTAAATCGTGTTTAAGAGAAATTATTAATTTTTAGAATTTCACTTTAGTTGTATTATCAACTAAACTAAAGTAATTTATTGAGATTTATATTTTTTTATTATTATTTAGGTTAGATAATGTTATATTCTTCTAAATTGTGTTTAAGAGAAATTACTAATTTTTAGAATTTCATTTTAGTTGTACAATAGTTTTTTAGCACATTTTTTTAATCTAAAACCATATTTTTTATATTTCTAATTATAAACAGTACAAGTGCAAACAATCCAGTGAGAGTTTGCCAATACAGAAACCAGATCCCTCATCGGTCATAGCTATATGTTCAGACACATCTAGACAATTATGCCAAACATCAAGAAAACCAAACTAACAGACACAGTCCGGTGAGAGTATGCTAAAACGGAAACCAGAGCCCTCACCGATAATAACTATATGTTCAACCAACCAAACAATTTTTCCAACCATCAAGAAAACAAAGTGACCAAGGTTAGGTTTGGCTCAAAACGAGGCCTATCTAGACTTCTACAATCTAAAAACAAGGTTGATTGTTCATCTAGAACCACCCTAGAAATATGACACCAAAGAAAAAAGAGAACGGAGTAGAACCTGTAGAGTCAAGCTCTGAGTTTTTCTAGAGTCTTGAGATGGCCCTCCAACGTTTTTACTTCACCAGCAACCTCGCTTGGATTCTCTTCGTCCTTGACCTAGATGGGGCACTCACATGACCCTGGCGGAATTGTGCCTCTAGAGGTACTTGGAGAGTTTTTTTGGTTTTGAACCTCTTGCTTGACCCAAAATTTAATTCTGAATTGAGAACGACCAAAGAGTTCGAATTTACCTTTCAACATTTTAATTTCCTAGAGGGTGTTGTCATTATCTTTTTTGACTTTCTCAACAACTTGTGCAACCATAGCCTTCACAATCCAGTGGGATTCTTTCAATTTGAAGTACTTTGTTTCCTTGGTTCTTGAATACTGTGGATCCTCAACCCAGGCTTTGACTTCTCTAACAATGTCTTCTTCATAGGTGGTGTGTCGTTGATTCCAAACCACTTCCTCTATTTATGCATCTATTTGTTTCTCCTCATCGGAGAAAAGGTACTTAAACCTCGTCCCATCTATCCAAGATGGCCTTTCTACCCTGGTGCGATTGACTGAGTCTTGGGAGGAAGAGGCCTCCTTTTGTTTCCCTTTCTAACTAGTTTCCCTTGATCCTTTTCTGGCCATCATGCGTCTCTTTCTTAGAATGACTGAGACTAACCTGAGACTCCCTTTCTTGTTGTTCCTCATTCTCTGTAACTTCCACCATAAACCTGACCTTTTGTTCTTTTCCCCTCATCTCTGAGTAGGATATGTGAAGTACAATTATTCCTTCCAATGACCACTACCACCTATGTTTCCCCATTTTAACCGTATTGGGGAAAGATGCCATGGGAAATCCTTATCGGGCTTCCACTTCCACAACCAGTCCCAAAGTCCTTGAATTTTGGGTTCCCTCTTCCAGCTGAGACTGTCCAATCCACTCAAATTTTTCAATGTTGAGCCAATACATTGGTCATCTCTCTTGAAATACCTCTACATCTCAAGTCCAGCGGGGTAGGGTCTTTTCATTAATTCTTCCAAAGGATTCACCCAAGAGTTTGATGTACTCGCAGTACTTCCACCTTGCTTCCCATAACTAAACTTCATTCCACATATCATGTTCCCAACATCATTCTATGCTCGTCGCATGCTACATTGATTGTTACTCTCATTCACATGAAGTCGATAATTCCCCTCACGCGCTAATGAAACCACATGTTCCTTCCAAGGCTTGGTTGTATCATTCATACCATCAATTCTCTAAGTTGGCATCGTCGACACGACTATCAACAGTCCCATCATAATGGTTCCTCCTTATCGATGGATTAATACCACGTCGATGCAGGCCACTTACCTTCTCTTCCAAGGCTCCAAGTGTCTCAATTGTCTTGTCAGACATCCAGGTGGTTGTCTTGATCCTGACTTCTGGCACCCCATCCGGGAGGATAGTTTGTTAGCACTAAGATGGTATTTATAATGCATATTTACTAGGAAGAAAAACGCTTTGCATTTTTTCATATATATATAAATTCTTCTAAAAATACATGTGCTCAATTCCTATTCTTGTTGAATTTCTATCTTCATTAAATTTTGTGATCATTTATATGAAGTGTAGTCTAAACATTCTATTTTTTTATTTTTTTTCGAACACATTTTTCCAACAAGTTTTTCCCATAATTTAGTCAAAAGTTTAGAAGAATCATTGGAATTGAATATCAATGGTTGAGATTGCACAATAGGGGTTTTCCAAAGTGTGAAATCCATTTATGCATTCAAAAATATAATTTAAGAAATGGAAAATTGTAATTTCACCAAAAAATACATAACCAAATTCTAATGCTGAAAAAAAATACAAAAAATAGAATATTTAGACTTGTCCTTTATATAATAGAGTGTAATCAATTATCCATGATAACTTTGATTTCCTTAATTGTATGTATTTGAATATATTTAACAATAATTGATTCCTATGGCAAATGATTATAGTTTTGAAGTAGTTGACTTAATAATCCAACATTATAAATTAAATAAAAAAAATATTAAATCCAACACCATAAAAACAATCATTATTATTATTGTGTGTGATAAACGATAAATTTATTTTATAATCAGTGAATAGACCAGTTAGATAGTAGTAGTAAACGGTTTTGTGACCATAACAAATAATAAACAAAACTAGCCATTGCTACGGTATATCCCTAGCTACCTTCCCTTCTGTAGCTCGGCCTCTTGGCTGCTACTGTTTCTCTCCCTCCTGGCCACTTCAGTGTTCATTCACAGTGGATCTGGATCCATTCCTTGGAACAATTATCCTCAACCATGCGTGCCTCCTTATTCCAGTCATGTGGGTAGTGCCTCAATTTCTTTCAGTGAGGTTGTTAAGTCTCAGATCTCAGTGTGTTCTTCCCCCTTTGCCCCATTTTTGGTTCAAGAAGCCCCAACAATTTCTCTTCTCATGGGTCAGGAAGTTGAATATGAAGAAGATTATTTTCGGGCAAATGATTTAATTTGTTGGTTTAATGGGATTTGATCACGTCTTGTGGATCTCAATGGCTGGATATCATCCCATTGGAAGTCTATGATTAAGGAAGATTTGTTCATTCACCCCAATCTGAAGGGTTTTTTCATTGTCAAGTTTGATCTTACAGAAGTTAGGAATCTAATCCTTGACTCTTTCCCCTGGTTTTGGGAAAACTCAGGCTTTTGTATGATGCCTTGGACTCCTTGATTCAATCCTGTGACTGTTATTCTCTCTTCTGCTCCAATTTGGGTCAGACTTCTGAATCTTCCCTTGCATTTATGGGGTGAAACTTCTCTTAAAGATATTGGATCAGCATTAGGGAAGTTTTAATTTTCAAGTAAAGAAACTCTAAATCATAGCATCACCTCATATGCTAGAATTTGCGTGCAAATGGATTTTAGTAAAGGGTTAAGAGTAGAAATTATTTTTTCCTACAAAAACTACTCGGATACCCAAAAGATGGACTATGAAAGAATCTCCATGCAATGTAGGCTTTCTTTTGAAACATGGCACATAACAACTCAATGCACTAAGGGAAATAGGAAGGTTGGGAAGCAACTGTAACATCCAGTTCCACTGAGAACATTTTATATTGACTTATTCTTTGAGGACACTTGCGAGCAAGTGATTCGGTTATGATACATTATGATTTTGTCTTGATTATGAGTTATATTATGATGTCATTGTGATTATATGTCAGATTCTAGATGTATACATGCATCGACAGGTATTATTGATGAGTTTCCATGAGTGTGCAGGATACATGATAGGTTGAGGATGAAAATGGCATCAAAAAACTTCCTTGGACTCCAGAATGAGTCAGGGAGTGGACTTGTATTTGGTTTGAGTTTGAGTATTGATTTACATGTATATTTGATGCTTTGAATATGGATGTTATGTATATGGATTATTGACAGTGTTTTTTTCAGTGGATGCAGGCTCGACAATGCTTAATAATACGAATCACATAAGGAGTAAAGGGGTCATGCACAGAAACCATACAATTGAGGGAGAGGTGTGACAATGTCCCTACCACAACATACTAGCACTCTCACTGTGACCTGAATGCATGTTTAATGATTACCTCGTTCCGAGAGGTTCACGATGTCGTGAGGGAAGAATGAGACAATCACTCACGAATAATTCTAAGGGGTGCACAATGAGGCAAAATCCTTATTTCTTAGACAACCCTTAGTCTCTCACAAGGTCGATCGAGTGTAGTGTTGGCTCCAAGTGTTAGACAAACTTCCAAACTAGTCAAAAGCAGGTGGCACCCTTGGAGCATGGAGGTGTATTTTGAAGGGCAGGTCGCGTAATTAATTTATGAGTCAATAAAAATCTATAAGGTCTACAAAATAAAAATAAAATACTTAGAATTTGATAAAAAAAGAGCATGGAAATGATTATTAAAATTAAAAACAAGAAATTTCAAAGAGTATTAGTCTAAAAGAGGTTTGTTTTAGTAAAACAAAAAAAGGGAATAAAAGGATCTAGACCAATAAGCTAAGTAAATGAAGTAATAACAATAAATGTTAAGTAGATGCACATGCGCGCATGAAAATAATAAAAGGGATTTATAAATAAAAAGAAAATAAAACATGAGAGAATATGTGTTTCACATAGGAAAACATACTGAGTCATTCTGCCACTAATACTAACTAAAAGAAGACTCCTAACCCAACCCAAACTAAAATCTAGTTAGGGGACACAAAATAAATGAGGGATTGGGGAACTAAGAGACAACTAAGAGGAAAAATAGGAACACATTAGGGAATGTGAGGGAAAATGGATTTTAAATCAAATAAAGAGAGAAATTACTTGTGCAACTTGGGGAGAGTGTGACACTTGTAGTGGGTGAATAATCATTTAATTAAATTATTAAAAATCAATTATTTGTGCATGAGGACTTATGTCATTGGAATTTTTTCTATAAAAGAAATGGAGAGAAAGGGATCTCACTTTTGTTAGTATTGTTATGCTACAAAAAGTTTTCTTGACTAATTTTCACTTGTGATAGTTGGGATTCCAATACTTGTGTAAAGAGTGGAAGCTCTTCCTTGCGAGGGAAGGTTTTGTTGCTATTGATTTATGGTTTATGTGTGTGGCCCCTTTGCGGCTCGGAGGGATAAGGGGGAAGAAGAATACCCCTAGCATTGGTTGGGAGGTACCGTTGAAGTCTCTTTATTAACAAGTGAAGGATAAGAATGTTGCGCAAGACTATAGATTCAAGATCATCATAAACTATCATCTCCTTTGGTTATGGTATTTTATTTATGAAAAATTATTGAAAATAAATGTACATGTATATTTGAAACGCATGAAAAATTTTTAATACATGAATGATTTATGTGTTATCACACCAAATAATACTATATTTAAGTATTGTCTGTATCCAACGAATGGTGGATGGATGATTAGTCTGGCAATAATAGAAATTTAAGAAAATTTCAGTGTATTAAATCTTTTTCATGAGAGTTTTATCATGACCCAACTAATTAAAACTTATGGAATTAGCCATTCACACATATCATAGGTCTTCTTATTCTATTTGTAAATTACAGGGTTGTTGATGTACCTAAATTTGACGTTAAGACGAATTTGAACCAACTATAAACTATGTGTTAAGTTACCATTTTCATTGTTACCTAGGTTGGTTCGGCCATCGTATTTCTTCCTGTGATTCCTTGTCCTTTTATAAAAATATTCACTTAATTATGGGATCGTGAACTGTAACATCACGGTTCTAACCCTTATGAACTATACTGTATTATGTAATTGTAGGTTAGGTTGGTGAGCCGGTAAAGTCTAAAAGGGGCTAGAGTGCCTAGGAAATGTAATGCATCTATATACATTAATAAAATACATCGTTGGTTGCAAGAAGGACAAGGAAAAAAGAGATACGGGGCTATGATTCCACGAGAGAGGGGGATTAAGGGGCTAATTCTTTTTATTATATTTTATTAACCCATAATTTATTTTATGGAGAAAAGTGGTTACATAAGCTTCTTGTGGAGGCCATGTGGTTCTTGGTTCTTGTAATTATATAAACATCTCTTGTGGGCTATTTTGGGGTGCGGTTTGGTGGTTCTTGTTCCTCTTCTCCTTGTTCCTCACTCACTCTCTTCTAGTTTTCAGGTTCATTTGTTCTTAATCATTCAATGTTACACCCTTCTCACTCTTTCATTTTTGGAGTCTCATTCTTGCTAATTCATGTGTTCTTGGTATGAGCATGGAAACAAATGGTTGGAAGAGGAGAGACATAACTAGGTGGTTTTAATAGATTATTGATCATTCCAGGAGGGAATGAATGCCTATGTGCATGAGATTGGTGACAGTTTGGAAAGAACTATCCACAACTGAGAATCCTTGGAGTTTCCAACAGGGAGATTTCTAGAACAATATCACTGGATCACTGGAGAGAAATGGAACAACCTCAGGGACTGCATGGAAGAGAAAGGTGTTCATTTATTTGGGTTGTGTAGGCTAAGGGGGAAAGAGAGCTGGAGATTCAGATGTGTTGTGTGGTTGGGAAACCTGAGAGTTAGTTATCCAACTGTTGTGTGTTTCATATTTGGCCTAGGACCTATCCTTTTGGATTCATAGCCCTCACTTAGGCGTGACTTGTTATTTAGAGTAAATGAACAACAACATCTATGGTTGGTAGGAAAATCCTTGGTCTACAACCAGTTGGTGAATCTTTACTTGAAAAATTAAGTGTTGTCTGTGTTTTTCTATATAATGTATATTCCATTGTGTATTTAATTATCTTTGAGATATTTATTTAGAATGTGCATGTCTGCTGGTTATTTGTTGTGCATGGCATGCTAATTATTTATTTTATGTTGTAGCATGGATCTTGATTATTGCATGTGGGTATTTCATGCTTGATTTTGGATTAAATGTTATTATAATTTGAGATCAATTCAGAAGAAAATTTTTGGAGTAACGTGGTCAGCCTGTGGGTGGTTGGGTACATTACAGATTGGTATCGCGCCCAGCCTGTGCATTGATGGGTACATTGCATAATGGTATCAAAGCTCTAGTTTTCAACAGTAAGCCTTGATGATCCGAGCAACATGAATTGAAGCAAAATTTCACAGAGAATTGATTTTGAAGTGGACAAATTTCAAGTTACAGTGCGTCCATGGTAAAAATTAGAAGTAATTGCATGGAATTGGGAAAAAACCACAATTTTTGTTTTTAAATTCATGATAAATTTGAGAAATTTGGCCAAGTGGTGAGATATTCTTAATTTGATATATTTTATAGAAAATTTAGACCTAGAATTGGTCAAATTTGAAGTTACAAGGTGCCACGAGGGCGCTGAGAGAAAAATTTGATTGTGCTCGAAACCTCAGGAGGTGTAGTGGTTCAAGAAAGCAAGCATAGGCCAAGGAGTCGAACCTGTAGTGGAGAGATCAAAGGTTGAGCCTTTGAAAGATAGGAAAATCCTTCATTGGAGGGAGGTAGAGCCGCAGAGGAGATCAGATTCTAGTTGTTGGATCTAAGCACAAGAGAACGAGAATCATCGATCAGAGTTCTTAGGCCATAAGTCTTGGCCAAAGAGGAGTGGATCTCAACCATAGATCCCATCATGGAACGTGAGTTGTAGATCTCACAATTCAAGAAAAAATGACCCTTGTTTCGCGAGGAAGAGAAATCCCCGAAGCTACGAAGTCTGGGAGTGAATATACACCATAGATCACTAGGAGAGTGTGAATCGTTGGATCCCTGAGTGGTTTGAGGATTCATCACTCCAAGAGAAATTGGTTGTGGTTGCGTAGAGTGGAGAATTCCCTGAAGTCCTGAATTATGGAGAAAATCCTGATTGTCGATTGTTGGGTACATGTGTCTGTAGATTTCCAAGTATTCAGAAATTTGACTATCCGTAGGATTGTGGGTGAAAGTTATTTTGGTGTGAAAAGTCCCGAAGCTCCGAAGTACCAAATTTAATCATAGTCGTGGATCAAAGGAGATTCTCAGCCATAGATCTCCTCCCTTCATCAGTTCGACGTTCAATAGTTCGGGAGTGTGGTGGTCCTCTAGAGTTAGAATCCCCAAAGCTCGAAGCCTAGATTTCATCACAGTCATTGGTTGTGGGAGGAGTGTGAGTCATCTATTTTAGTTTGACATTAGACTATCTGGGAGGTAGCGAGTGTTGGATTCAGGAAAATTATGAATCCCAAAGTCTCAATGTCCCAGATTAGATCCCAGTCGTAGATCATGGACCAAAGTGTGCGCCATTGATCAGAATTAAATCCAGAACTTCGCCACTTCAAAGACTACTAGAGACTAGCAAAACACCTGAAGTGTCGAAGCCGCAAAGAGCCAAATCTATGAAGTGTCAAAGTCATGAAGTGTTGAAGCCACAAAGTGTAAATCCACAGTCTGTGAAATCATGCGGGTCATCAGATCTGGAGCAGAGGAATGTGGATCGTCCATTTGATTGATGATGTGTCATAGGCCACATGGAAGGGGTGTCGTGTGAGGACATGTGTCACCCAGATTCAATACCTTTTGGACCCCAACCTATTCTTTTTTTGTGACACGTGACAGTCATTCCATGAGTCTATCTCACCATAGGTGACATCGGCATACCATGTCATCTCCAGGAGTATGGCCTCCGGGGGTGTCCAAGTTCTCTACCAACAGAAGTGTCTAAGTCCATAGTCACAAATTCATGAAAGTTGTTGATCTAAGATCCCTTCGGTACCTTTGTCAAATGTTATATCAAGAAGTGGAAGGATGGCATAAGCACTTTAGTAGATATCACTACGGGGGAGTTGAACGACTCAAGAGTTGTAATGTGTCAGAGTCCCGAAACGTCAAAGTCTCGAACTAATTAAGGATTGTCGATCCTAGCTCTTGATTAATCTGTGGTCATTGATCTCATTGAAGCCTCCAGATGGGGTGGGATTGTCCAGTCAATGGGATATTAAATCTCAATCGTATGATCTTCTAGTGGAGCTAATAGAAGGGCTTCGACAAAGTTTTACTTCGAGAGAAGTGGAAGATTGAAATAGGAGAATATTTGAAGGCCGAAGTCTGGAGGACTTGGTCCCAACATCGGTCTCTTGATAAGGTAAAGGGGTCAATTAGAGGTGTTAAGGGCCTAGAAATAACCAATCCCTTAGACATTATGTTCAAACAAGATCCTATGTAGAGGAATACAAAGGAAGGCAATAAAGAGTTAATAATCCATGGTTTCGAGTCATGGTCACATGGAAAGTGGTTTCAAGGAAGCGCCTGTGCCGAATCAGAATTATGTACTAGATAAAGGAGTTGTGGAATATTTCAACAAGATCCTGTTGCAAAACAAGAGAAAATAAGTTGAAAGTGATTTTTTTCAGGAAGCCATAACTTTCAACTCAGATATCAAATTGGGGCAAGAGTACAGTGATTGGAAATATTACTCATAGAATAATAACATCAAATTGTTATAATTTGGAGAATGAGTATTCATGAATTAAGCATAAATAATACATGTAGCATTAATTGGCATATTTCTGTAATATATAAAATTCTAACAAAATGGTTGCTTGTAGATTTGGCAGGATTAGAGGTTTAATTGGATCAATTATAGTATAGGATTGGATATCATAGTCATGGAAGCATGACAGAGCTTGTAGAAGTTGGTTGAGGCAACAAAGAACTACAGGGAAAGTAATGAAAAGTGGATAAAGAACTCAAGAATAGTGGAACAAAAGTATTAGTCAACAACTACATGATCTGAATGAATTGCAAATACAAAAGAAAGAATCCTCACATAAGACACAAAGTTAGCAGGTGAATAATGTCAGTAATGGGCATAGAAAGGAAAAGTAAGGCTACATAGCCTTGAAGGTAGAGATGTGTAGACAGTTTCAAGGCTTAAGTGTGAAAGAAGTATCCTAATGGACAACTAGGTGTAACCGTGTTTGATTCAAGAATGTTGTGGTAGTTGAATGATGGAATGTTCTAATCTACTTCATCCCAAGGTTATGGAATGTTCTAATCTACTTCATTCCAAGGTTATTGAATGTTTCATAAAGATAAATTTTGGATATGAGTGCCTAAGAGAAGCTGTTGCAAGTATAAAACATTGGTTGGATTGCAGAATGGCCAAGTGGAACTTGATTGGAAAGTGTTCAAATGATGGAACAATAGTGAAGATGAGCAGAATGGGAATGCACAGGGAAGCAAGGATATGAAGAAATTCGAGGAAAACCAACTACAAGATAAATAAATAAGTGAATTGAGAAAAGAAATCCACTAGAGTGCATGAGGCATATAATGAAGTTAAAATGCATATGCATTAGTAGGAATGCTTGGTGCATATGGATGTGTAATTGTGCATATGCACATGCTTGGATATTCATATAACATGCTTGTGAACTTAGAATAGTCGATTATTATGAAATAATGGTGTTATGGAAATTGATTATGACTAATGATGGATTATGTATTCAGGAAAAATAATATAGCATGGTTAAATATGTGGATGTTGTTATTTCTTATTATTTCCATCTATGTGAAGGCCCATGAGGGTGATAGGAATGGTGATCAAAATGATGAAGGAGGAAGTATGTGAGCTTCTACAAATATCAGTTGATCAGATAGAAACAAGTAAGTTGATAACAACCATGCAAGTATGCATTTAGTTATTTTTGATGCATGCATATTGAAGGGAATTGAGGTAAGAATTCCCTCAGTTAGTTTTTCAATATTTAAATTGATATGTAATGGCCAAGGGCTTAGAGTATGTATATGTTGTTGATGCTAGAATACATTTAGATTAAATGTTAGTTTCATATTGTGTTATGATTGACTATGGGATCATAACTAGGTCAAGTTAGGAGACATACTCTTGATATAACAATAAATATCCATAGAGTTAGTCATGTGTGATACCATGATATGGTTGGATATGGAAGGGTTATAGCACTATGTGAGTGTTCAATGGTATCTAATATATAGTTGATGTTTGCACTTCAACCTCTTTTCCAACACTGAAGAGCGCTTAAGAATTATATTCTTGGTGTTGTGTTTGGGTTGAAAAGGAAGGCATCCAAATAGTCAAGAAACCAGTAGAAAGTTTGTTGATGATGTGTTGAGGCATTGGCCAGACCTTCCAACTCACCTTGGTGAATGCATGACATAGTTATGTGATTATTATGTAGTCAATACATGGATTCATTGTATAGTTGTGGCCATGGGTATTGTCACATTGATTGTTATTTTATTTAGTAATTATTTGTTGCATTATGAAAAGTCGGTGGTGCTGAAAATACTTAATGATGGATAGTTGCATGATATTTAATATGAGTACTAGTTGAAGGTGATTGGATTGTTGTTGTTACAATTCTGAGATCACTTTTTGGAACTATTAAAAATATTACAAGTGGTATTACAGAAATTATTGAATGCATTTTGGTAAATGCATGTATATAATATATAAAATACAAATGATTATGATAACAACTGAAATGATGTGAGTATTGCTAATTCATGAAGTCGAAAACACTTAAGGAGTTGTTATATTTTGCAACAAGAAAGTTGTAGGTTGAATGATGGGTTCATTCCAATTAATAGCTGGATTAATGGAAGTGATTGAATTGTAGTTGTAAACAATTTTGAGATCACTTGTGAATCTGTTTTGAATTGTTACCATGGATATATATATATATATATATATATATATATATATATA